>JAOXNX010073278.1:0-10331 GCA_028566075.1 Solidago caesia | reverse complement strand
CTAAGATTCGATCTCGGTTCCCATATATGGACACGCTCGACACGATTGGTCAGAACGTTCTGGTCACGGTTGTTACAAGTAGCTAAGACTCGAAAGGAGTTAATTTGGAAATATGTTTTAGTTTCCTCGATTCATTCTCATTCTATTCCGCTAGAGCCTGTCGTTAGGATAGTTACTATCTTAGACCTCAACTAGCCGATAACAAGGAATTAGGGATCTCCATTCTATGCTAACTTAGTTAAAAACCATAGCTCTTTTATCGTTCACGCGAGTGTAAAGAGATTGGGTCGCCTGACGTATTTGTACTTATGTTCAAATTACGGAGAAGGCTAAGGTAATGACAATTCGAATTTTAATGCAGGTTCGACATGTCTCAATCACCCACACATAATGAGGAAGATTCCGAACAACTTCAATTTCCATCATCACCTACTGGACCTTACGAATGACACATGATGGAATAAGCCAAATACGGTCCTCCTACCGATCCATACTTACCACCGACCACTGAATCTGATGAAGAGATTCAGCAGCATTATTTGCGTAGCATGGAGTACGCAAGGAGAGTGATGAACAGCGAAGGTTCATCAAACATGGTGATTGGAATGCCAGCTGGAGGAAACCCTGGAATGAATACGAGTGAAGCTCAATTCGTCCAAGACATGGATGAAGGTTTACTTCAACATAAAGAAGCGATAGAGAACTAGCACAAGACTATCTTATGGACTGTCGACCAAGTCGATGCACTTTGGTTCCAGGCGTCCAAATAGAAGAAGTCACGAGAGAAACTTCAACATGATATGAGGTTTATGTGGTTCCTTGTGATTCTGATGTCTGTGGTGCTCGCTAACCTGTTGTATTATCAGATGAAATAGATCTTGTATTCGTATCTTTCAATACTTATCGCTTAACTAATGTAATATCATATTCTGAACTTCTATTAGAGAATTTCGAATCTTGTATCGAATCTTTGGTTATTCTATTACTAAAGTGCATGGTTATTTAAATGAATGCATGGTTATTCTATTACTAAACTTGTGAATCTTGACTTTCTGATCTGCAATTACTTTATTGTATTTGTGAATTCGCTTTAAACGTTGAACTGCCCGCTAAATTCGATCCCTGTTTCACTTATGTGATATAGGAACATGCCTCCAGAAGAAACACTCGCGCTCATCTTGAAGGATTCATCACAATGGAGCAAGCGGCAGAGCTATTTTCCAAGTTGCTCAATGATGCAATGCCTAATATGGTCACTCAGATCGCCCAAGCAATTTTGGGTAATCAAGGTGACGATGACGGAGATGCAAATCCGCCACCAGAAAACGAAGGACAAGGTGGTGGGCCTGAACCAAACAACGGAGGTCAGGGCGGAGCACCTGAAGCTAATGCTCCTCCTCGCAAACGTTGTACTTTCAAAACTTTCACATCCTGTAATCCTCCGAAATTTAAAGGTGACGAAGAAGCGGTTGGACTCCTAACATGGTTTGAAGCAATGGAGGTTGTGCTTTATCACAACGAATGTGAATCAGAGAAGCAAGTGGAATTTGCATCGAGTCAATTTCTGCTGACGGCTCGTATACGGTGGAACAATGTAGTTACCATTCGGGGCATAGCTGCTGCCTATAAACTCACGTGGAAGAACTCAAGGATATGATGAGAGAAGAATTTTGCTCAAAAGACACGATGACAGAATTAGAGCAAGAATTTTGGAACTTACAGATGAAAGATTTAGAGATCGAAAAGTATATTACTCGATTCAACGAATTGTCGAGGTTAGTTCCACATCTGGTGACCCCGGAAAGCAAGAGGGTTGATCGATTTATCTATGGATTGACCCCAAAAATTAGAAGAGATGTCATGACTTCTAACCCCACTACCATGAAAGCAGCTTCCATTTTGGATAAAAGGCTGACAAAAGATTTGGCAAGGTCAAATCCACCATCATCTAAAACAACTACTGACTCTGGAAAGAGGAAAGCCGAGGGAACATCTGGTTCTCAAAACACCCGAAGCCAAAACAAAAAGGGCATGACAGTAAAGGCTTATGCTGCCGTTGTACCAGAATTTCAATCTTTGGGGTATGTAGGTAACAGCCCCAAATGTAACAAATGTAGCCTCCATCACCCTGGAATCTGTCCAGTTTATGAAAAATGTCGAAAGTCGGGTCATATTGAAAAGTACTGTAGAATTGAGTCGGCTAATCCTGTCAGGAGCTGTTTCGAATGCGGAGCTCCTGATCACTTCCATAATCAGTGCCCAAAACTTGATCAAAATCCACAAAACAGAAACCCACGTGGCAATCGTAATTTTCAACAGCAGCAACCGGCCCAACAAAACCAACGAAATCAACAGAACCCTCCCCGTAACCCATAACAACAACAACAACAACAACCCTAACAAAACCCAGCTGGCCAAGCCAGAGGCCGTGTTTTCGAGCTCAATGCTGAAAAAGTGCAACAAAATCCCCGTGTGGTGGCAGGTACTTTTCTTCTCGATGATCAGTTTGCATTTATACTTTTCGATTCTGGTGCGGAACATAGCTTTGTATGCTTAGAATTCCGTCCTTTACTCAAGTGTGCAACTAGTCAGTTAGACGAATTGTACTTTGTTGAGTATGCTAATGGTCAACAATTCGAAACGAGGGACGTGTTACTTGATTGTCCTTGAGCTTAAACGAATGTGTCTTTGACATTGATTTGATTTCGGTAGACCTTAGCAGTTTCGATGTCATAGTTGGTATGGATTGGCTTTCCCGCAATCACGCCAACATTGCATGTTACGAAAAGGTTGTACGCATACCACTTCCTAGTGGTGAAACTTTTGTTCTTCATGGGGACAGAAGCAACAAAGAACTTCGAGTCGTATCAGCTATGAAGTTTACCAAATATTTGAACAACAAAGACTGTCGCGTGTTCTTGCAAACTTCCTGATGACTTACCTAGCCTTCCCCCGGCTAGGTAGGTTGAATTCCGAATTGATCTAGTTCCTGGTGCTGCTCCTGTGGCAAAGTCTCCTTACCGTTTAGCACCATCCGAGATGCAGGAACTTTCAGGTCAACTACAAGAACTTCTGAGCAAGGGTTTCATTTGCCCTAGCTCATCACCTTGGGGGGCACCTATCCTCTTTGTCAAGAAGAAGGACGGCTCAATGCGCATGTGCATCAATTACAGAGAGTTGAACAAACTAACTGTAAAGAACCATTATCCATTACCGCGTGTAAATGATCTGTTTGATCAACTACAGGGTGCTTCTACTTTCTCTAAGATCGATTTAAGATCTGGTTACCATCAGATTCGTGTTCACGATGATGATATTCATAAAACTGCTTTTCGTACTCGCTATGGCCATTATGAATTTCTTGTCATGCCATTCGGTCTCACCAATGCACCTGTTATCTTCATGGATCTCAAGAATCGGGTATGTCGCCCTTATTTTGATATGTTTGTCATCGTTTTCATTGATGATATTCTAATCTACTCCGGAAACAAAACGAACAGGAAAAACATCTCCGCACTATCTTACAACTCTTACAAAATGAACACTTGTATGCGAAGTTTTCCAAGTCTGAGTTTTTGCTTCGAGAAGTCCAATTTTTGGGACATGTAGTCAATGGAGATGGAATTCATGTTGATCTGGCTAAGATCGAGGCTATCAAGAAGTGGGAAGCTCCAAAAATGCCAACAGAAGTTCGTAGTTTTCTTGGATTAGCTGGATATTATTGTCGTTTTAGCGAAAACTTTTCCAAGATCGCTTTACCACTCATTCAACTTACACAATAGTCACGAGAATTCGAATGGGGTAAACCTCAAGAGGAAGCCTTCCAATTCCTTAAAGATAAATTGTGCAACACTCCAATCTTAACCTTACCGGGACTGAAGACTTTGTCATTTATTACGACGCTTCACACTTAGGCCTCGGTTGCGTTCTTATGCAATGAGGTAAGGTTATCGCTTACGCGTCTCGACAGCTGAAAGTTCATTAGAAGAACTACACTACTCACGATTTAGAACTTGGAGTTGTTATCTTTGCACTAAAAATCTGGAGGCACTATCTCTACGGCACCAAGTGTAAAGTGTTCACCGATCATAAAAGTTTACAGCACGTGTTCAATCAGAAGATGCTTAATATGAGACAACGAAGGTGGATCGAACTTTTTGGCGACTACGACTTTGAAATCGGGTATCATCCGGGTAAGGCTAATGTTGTAGCTGATGCCTTAAGTCGCAAAGAACGTATCAAATTGACGGGAATGAAAACTGTTGAACGTACGGAATATAATTAAGGTCTCGTGTACTTCAAGATCAAGCCAAAGCTCTTACTCCTGAATTCATAAAAGATGAAGTCCTATGCAGTGTCGATCAGCGATTCGAAACTGACAGCACCGGAGTTCAATACTTCAAGGGTCGTGTAGGGATACCAAAAGTGAACAACTTGAAAGAGTTGATCATGAGTGAAGCTCATAACTCCAGGTATTCCGTCCACCCAGGTGTTGACAAAATGTATAAGAACTTGAAACCTGATTACTGGTGGCCTGGTATGAAGCGAGATATTGCGCAATACGTTAGCAAATGTTTGACATGTTCTATGGTCAAGATTGAGCACCAATGACCATCGGGATTACTGCAGCAGCCAGAAATTCCCAAGTGGAAATGGGACGACATCACAATGGATTTTGTGATGAAGTTGCCACGAACAAGAAAAGGCCACAACGCAATCTGGGTTATCGTTGATCGATTAACAAACTCTGCTCACTTTCTCGAGATTCGAGAAGACTATTCTATGGAGCAATTGGCTTAGCTTTACATCAACGAAATCGTAACCAAACATGGCGTACCTCTATCTATCATCTGTGATCGTGATAGTCGTTTCACTTCTGATCTTTGGCAACAACTGCAGCGAGCGTTGGGTTCCCAAACTGAATCTGAGTACCGCTTACCATCCTCAAACGGATGGGCAGAGCGAGCGAACGATTCAAACACTCAAAGATATGCTTCGATCTTGTGTATTAGAATTCAAAGGCAGTTGGGATAACCACTTGCCCTTGATTGATTTCTCATACAACAACAGTTACAACACCAGCATTAAATGCGCACCATTCGAAACACTATTCGTTTTGGCAAACGAGGAAAGCTTAATCCTCGTTACATTGGTCCTTTTGAAATCTTACAACATATCGGACCCGTAGCTTATAAACTGGACTTGCCACCTGAACTCGGCAATGTTCACAATACCTTTCCTATATCTAATTTGAAGAAATGTCTAGCTATTGTACCTGAAATCACCCCTATGGCGGATGTACGTATTAATGACAAACTTCAAATCGTAAGTGAACATGTCAAAAATGTGGATCGTAATGCAAAACGAACAAGACATAGTAGGATACCTATAGTCAAAGTTCGTTGGAACGCGACTCATGGTTCAGAATTCACGTGAGAGCGTGAGGACTACATGAAAGACAAATATCTGCAACTTTTTTTGTATAATTTGTAATTAATTTCGAGTACGAAATTCTCCCAAGTGGGGGAGGATGTAACATTCCGTCTTTAATTATAGATACATTCGTTTGATATCGTTTATCGACTCATTATTTTAATTTATTCCAACTATTTTGTATTCTATCGTCTCGGAACGCGTATCTCGATTTTTGAATTTTTATAAATTCAGAACTTGACATTATGGAACAATAAACATATAACATTTAGTAATTAACAGAATGCCTAACGAGTCATTAAATTCATTTCAAAAACCGTCCCATATTTAACGGACTTGACAAAGAATTACCACCAACTTTTAATAGTGGGAAACAAGTGTCACTTTGCATGAGTGCACATTTGTTTTACTAATAAAATTATGCACTATTATTCATTTAACCACAAATTAGATGATCATTTACATGCATTCATCTTCAAATCACAAAACACACACTCTTATAACATCATCACAATTCTCGTCTTCTTACTAGGATTATCAACCAGTTTCTAGCTAACCATACATTGAATTCAGGTATAATCTATAATCTAATTGTTTTCTTTAATTGAGGTTATGTTTTAATCGAGTTTTATTGAGTTTAGCGGTCCGATTGTGGTTATATGAGTGTATGTGATTATATGGAATGTATATCACATGAAAGTGGCAAAGTGTAGTATTATTGTATTTGTGAGCATGATTTCTGTTAGTTCCAGCGGTAAATACGAATATATATATATATATATATATATATATGTGTGTGTGTGTGTGTGTGTGTGTGTGTCTAGTAATGCTAGGTTTCATTGATACAATTTGGTTAGTATGGTTTGATGATTCGGTTTCTCGCATTTGTTGAAACGATTTCATTAAGTCAATAAAAGGAATATGAACACTTATTTGATATCTAAATAATTAACAAAACAGCAAGACTTTGATTGCTATGAAATGCGGATGTAGTACTAGATAAAATTGCAAGAACTTGAATGATAAACAAGACTCACCATCAAACCAAACAACTTCGGCTTATTGAGAATGCCGAAGTTGTATAGGTTAGGGATGAGTGGAAAATCCCAAGTCCCGAGTCCCGTCCCGGTACCGTCCCGATCCCGGTACCGGGAAGTGGTATCGAGTCCCAAGTGGGATCGGGACCGGTATTGGTTTTTGATGGTTTGCGGGATTGGGACCGGGACGGGACCGGGAAAATCCCGCAAACTACTGGATTTCCCGGTCCCGTCCCGGTCCTGTCCCGATCCCGCCTTATATGGGACCAGGACCGGTACCACATTTTCGTGATTTTCGGGACCGGTACCGTCGTTACCGGGACCCGTACGGGACGGGACCGGTCCCATGCCCATCCCTAATCTCATCCCTAGACGGAGCCCCAACGGAGTCTTCGTACTAGGTCGCGGTATGATGTACAAACATTTGGCGCCATCCGTGAGAACCTAATATGTAAGTCTCGCTCTTTTCCTATGAGTAAGATGATCCCATCAAGATCCAAGATCCAATGATCCGATATCAGATCTCCTCTGGCAGCCTTCGGCAACCTTCGACAAGCCTTTGACACTCTCCTGCAACCATCGGCAATCTTGCCACAGCCTTCGGCAGCCTTCCGCAATACTCCTAATTAAAGTTCCCCGAAGATTTCGGGAACCCCTTGAATACTTTCACTTGCCCAGAGCCCGAAGACCATGACTATGGAGCTCTGCTTATTAGACGAACACTCAAAAGGGGATCACATTCGCAGCCTCTCTCCTCAGAATCCAAGACATGAGGTAGATATTCTTCAACCAACCTACGCGGGTGTTAACACCTCAAGGTATGTACCAAAACTACGGACTTTTATTTTTTTTGCCTAAGGTGCATGTAGCTTATATAATGGTCACTTACATGATAGTCAAATCCATATACCACACATTGCTTACCCATGGCATGACTTATAATCTGCATATAGTCAACACTTTCTACGAGGCCTATGCCTCACAGATTACCTATCCCTTTGTATCTAAAATCACTGTCAAGTGAAGTTCCGAATATGGTTTCCTACCCTTCGTAGACCAAATAACCTCCGTCGAGCAAGTCGTTGGGTAGGATTCAAAGGCTAACAACTTCCGTTGAGTAAAACTCCGGATATAGCTTACCCTTTACAAGGTTTATTACTCAAAGGCTAATGCCCTAGAAGAGACATACCTACCACACTTATGATTTAAATACATGCAAAATGCATAGAACTTTTATATATACAACTTATACGCTTTAAAGAAAACTTTTAACCAAGATACACCGATGGCATCGGGCCTACGGTTATGTAAAATTCCTTTCAAAACCTTTATTGTAAAAACTCCCGCTTCGCCCAAGAAGGTCGTAACTACTCACACTCTCACTTCCAGCCTACATGCCTTTCAGATAACCCCTCCGTGAATATGGAGGCCAGCAATCACATGTCCTAGCACTACCCTTAAGCATGGGGGGTTTGATGATATACCCTTCCGAGGATACGGAGGTCGTACGCAGCCTCCCACTAAAGTTTCCTTACAACATTTGAATACTCAACAATCTACCCCATCTCTCGTAGACATCCCATATTCCCATGAATACTTTTTCCAACTAGCCATATGAACACCATTAGTGGGAGCTGAAAAACAATATTCATAAAAACACCTTTTTCTAACACGCTTGGCCATTAGGCAAAGCTTCTCTCAAATGCACCATCTGTCAACCTCCGAGTCACGGGATATAGACTCTAGTCTCCCTCAAAAAGATTCATCGAAAGAAACTCATAGCCATAAAAACACACATCTCCCCACATAAATGGGAAATCCTATTGATAGTCATATCTTGATGACAACAGGAAATCCTACTGATGACAATGGGAAATCATATTGATAGTCATTGTATCATTAGGTCACACTACTTGTCATTTGGACATGGTAGTTGTGTTAACGGATCATTTTTATCCGGTTCTTCATTTCTCTTATCACAAATACAAAGAACACAAACACCAAATCAAAAAAAAAAAAAAAAAAAATCAACAACGCAACCTTAAATTATAGTTCACCAATAGGTTCATTGGGTTTGGGATTGGTTTGCATGATGAACATTGTTGGATATTCATCATGAGGGGGATAAAGTGTTGTAAATTTTTTGATGAATGATTGTGTTTTGATGTGTTTAGATGCTTATAAAATAGGTTAATTATGTCAAGGGAGAGAAAATGATGTATATGAATGTCAACAAGGGGATAGAAATGATTCAGGGATTAATGGTAAAATGATTTGATTATGAAAGATTGATGGGTAGAAATAATTTGGTTTTTATATGAAGATTAATTGGATTGGAGAATGAATCAATGGATGTGATTGATAGAAAGCTATAACAAAAGAAGGAGATTGTCTCAAAAGTATTAGATCATTAAAAGAAAGAAAGGGAGATTGTTTTTGAACAAGGGAAGATTGGTTGTGTATGATGCTCAATGATTAAGATTCGCCAAATATTAGGATTTTTGTGTTAAGTGTTTGATTGTGTTGTTGAGGGGGAGCTATTACGAAGTGTTCAAAATGATCAATTGATGAAAAATCTCCAAGAGTTGATTGCCTAGTAGTTCAAGATTGTTCTTCAGCAACATTGATTTTAGCATCTACATTCAAGTTCAAGTTTACAAAGATCGAAAATGAATAGGGTTTCAAAGAAGCTTTCAAGATATAAAGTTGCAAAAGAAGATTAAAAATCGCCATATTCAACATTCAAGACTCAACAATTTGATAAGAAAAAAATGAAGATAATTTTAAAGGCTTTACAAGAGTTAAAATCATCAAAGAAAGATCAAGTTCAAGTTTAGATCAAAAGAGAACTAAAGATCAAAGTTAGAGTTGATTGAAGATCTTGAAGACAATGAGAAAACTTTGAAGATCATCTTAATAAATTTGAAGAAATTCTCGAAGATTCAAGCTCGATTGTCTTATCCAACGTTGAAGATTTCAAAGACAATGAAGACTTGTAACAATCACTAAAAAGTGGGAGATTGTTGAAACAAAAATATTTAAGTGAACTGTAAGAAAGATTCCACATTTGCAAATAATAGACAAACAATTCACTAACTGCCAAAACACATAGTGCACCTAAATACACACTAACCTTAAATCCTCCATTAGTCACCTATATCTAAGCTTAAACACAAAATTGACGATCCTACAATATTCAACATAACAAAAAACTTTAAAAGGAAGGTATTATAATGAAGTTTTTGAAAACTAGAAGGTTGTAAAATAAAAATCAAAGTGATCGACGTCGAAGTACCGATCAAAAATAAATCTAGATAGGGTAAGTGGATATCGTTCCCATGAGGAGCGTATTTAGTTATAGCCAAGTTATAACGAAGTTGGTTGGTTATGAAAATAATATTAGATCTAATTTTAATTACTAAAGCAAAGATTACTGCAATGCAAATTAAATTAATTAAGCAAGAAATAAAGTAAAGATTGTAAACAATAATGAAGAATATATCCGTCCCGGTTCCTGGATAATTGAATTAACTAGTTTAGCAAAACCTATGAAATATTCATTCCAAACCACATAGACATAATTTGTTTAAGTTGAAATAAACTATTTTGGGTACAACCTATGTTAATCGCTAATCTAAATGGACTCGGCACAAATTGTTGACTCGTAATAAATTATCTTACAATAATTCAAATAGCAACTTAATTAAACAAATACTCCCTTACTTAAATCACTAATAAAGAATTAATGTTCATACCAATAAATAAAAGTTTGTCAAACATTATTAAACAAGAATCGTTTACCGAGAGAGATAATGAAAGATTTAGCTGGACATTGTTATCTTCAAATCACTAATGTTGATG
>JAOXNX010073231.1:0-10335 GCA_028566075.1 Solidago caesia | reverse complement strand
TCTAAGTAAGGAGAGGATAGCCACAATCAAAGATAATAACAATGAAGGATAATAACCAAAAATACAAGATTTTATATTCCCCCTCAAGATGAAGCATGCAAATTTGCCATGCCAATCTTGCTAAGAAGAAACTGAAGTTGATGTGTTGTGAGACCCTTTGTGAGAAGGTCTGCCACTTGCATTTTGCTACTGACTTTGATAGGAACTATCTCCTTGGATTCAACTCGTTCACGCACAAAATAACAGTCCATCTCGACATGCTTAGTTCTCTCATGGAAGACCGGGTTATTTGCTATATGACGGCTGCTTGATTGTCACAGAACAAAGGTGTGGGTGATGAAATGTGTATCTGAAATTCACTAAGCAACCAACGGACCCAGAGAATTTCACTAACCGTGGACGCCATAGCTCGGTATTCTGCTTCAGCTGAGGAGCGCGAGACGACTGATTGCTTTTTGGTTTTTTCCAAGAAATGGGACTGCCGCCTAGCAAGAGTAAATAGCCGGTGCGCGAGCGTCTAGTGTATGGACATCCTAACCAGTCAGAGTCACAGTAAGCTGTTAAAGTGAGATCTCCTGCCCGAGAGAGTAATATACCTTGACCTGGTGTGGCCTTCAAGTATCTAAGAACACGATTTGCCGCCTCTAAATGGTTGTTTCTTGGATCGGCTACAAACTGACTCAAGACGTTAACTGAGTATGTAATATCCGGTCTTGTTGCTTGAAGATATAGAAGCCGACCAACCAAACGGTGGTATTGATTTGCATCAACACTTGGTTCTTTCTCTCCTTTGTCTAGTTTCAGACCTTGTTCAATGGGAAAAGTGCTCGGTTGCATCCCAATTTCCCACTATCCTTTAAGATGTCCAAGGTATATTTTCGTTGGCTTAGAACTAAGCCATCATTTGTTTTAGCCACTTCTATCCCGAGGAAGTATTTTAGTGCACCAAGATCCTTGACACTAAATACTTTGTCGAGTTTTGTTGTAACTTCTTGAATCTTGTCGAGACAATCTCGTCCACATAAATCAACACCACCACCGTGATCCCATCAGTTTCATAAATGAACAACGAGTGATCAGCCTTTGACTGTCTAATGTTCAAACTCAAGAGGAATGCGGTAAACTTATGATACCAATTTCGTGAAGCTTGCTTCAATCCGTATAATCACTTTCTCAAACGACAAACCCGGGTTTCATTATCATTATAGAAACCTTGAGGTATTTTCATGTACACTTCCTCGTCAAGATCCCCATGTAGAAAAGCGTTGTTCACGTCGAGTTGGTTAATGATCCAATCTCTTTTCACAGCCACTGCTAGTAGAGTTCGAACTGTAACCAGCTTAGCTACCGGTGCGAATGTGTCATGATAAAATCTACTCCTTCCATTTGAGTAAATCCTTTAGCTACTAGACGGGCCTTGTATCTTTCAACTTCGCCATTCGGTTTGAACTTGATCTTATAAACCCATTTCGAGTTGATAGCTCTTTTTCCTTTGGGTAGATGTTCTAAGGTCCAAGTTCCATTATTCTCTAGAGCTTTAATCTCCCTTTGCATCGCTTCACGCCAACGAGCATCCTGTGAAGCTTGCTTGAAACACTTGGGCTCATCATTGTTAGAGATGGCCGTCAAGAAAGCCTTGTGATTAGTGGAGAAATTGTCATAAGAGACAAAGTTAGAGATTGGATAGCATACCTTGGAGGAAACTTGATTGGATGTTGGCATGGGGTGTTCAACCGAAGGTGGGACTTGTACCACAAAATCCTTGAATCTTGATGGCTGAGTTTTAGTTCGAGCAGGTCTTGCCACTGTTTCATTAAGCTCATTTGTTTCAATCTCATCATTGTTGGGCTCCTCTTCATCACTTACTGAATTTACTTCATCATGACTTTCAAGTGGGCCGGTTTGTTCATTATTGGGCTCAGTGTTAACATAATCTATTTGTGGAGTTTGCACCTTGGTCTGATTTAAGATTTCTTCACAGTGACAATCATGACTTATTTTGGGTTCCTCAGGCCCACTGTCATTATTTGTTTGAATATCCTTAAAAGGAAAATTTTCTTCATGAAAAATAACATCTCTACTAACAATTATTTTCTTGGTTTGTAGATCAAAAATTTTGTACCCTTTGGTTCTAGGAGGATATCCAAGAAATACCCCCGGTTTCCCCCTTTCTTCGAACTTGTCTCCCTTGGTGTCGGTGTTTTTATAGTAAACAAGACACCCAAAAACCCTTAAAAATTCATAATCGGGTGTTTTATTCCAAAGCAATTTAAAAGGAGTCTTGTTTTCAATGACCTTGGATGGAAGTCAATTAATGACATATGCCGCGGTCAAAATACATTCCCCCAAAAAAATTTTAGGAAGATTTGCATCGAACCTTAAGGCGCGAGCCGTTTCAAGAAGGTGTCGGTGTTTCCTCTCAACAACACCATTTTGTTGAGGGTATGGGGACATAAGGTTTCTAACAAAATTCCATTTTTATTATAAAAATCTAACATGTTGTTGGATGTGAACTCTCCACCATTATCACACCTAACCCTTTTGATTTGTCTCTTAAATTGGACCTCAATCATTTTGTGAAAATCCTTAAGACATTGGCCAGCCTCACTTTTATATTTGAGAAGGAATATCCATACCGCTCTACTAAAATCATCAACTATTGTAAGAAAATAATTGGCTCCCGTATATGATGGAATTCGATAACCCCCCCAAATATCACAATGGATTAAATCAAACGAACTAGTAGTTTTAATAAAACTGGAAGGAAAAGGCAATCTAGTATGTTTTGCTCTAGCACAAGAATCACAAAAATTACCAAAATCAATAGTACTAGTTTTGAGAAAATCCATCTTAGTAAGCTTTCCTTTTGAGGCATGTCCAAGTCTTTTGTGCCATGTTTCAGCAGTGGTAGCCATGGCCTTTCTTTCTTGAATCATCTTCATTCGGTACAATCCCTTTCGGCATCTACCCGCACCAATCAAGTTCCTCCTTTGTAGGCCCTGCATGATACAAAAATCAGGAAAAAAATGATATGGAGCATCGAAGGTCACGACTGAGGCGACTAACAGAAAGAAGATTAAATTTAAAATCCGGAACGTAAAGAACTCCATTCACTTTTTCACCCCCTGGAAGAATATAGTCTCCTTTCCCTTTAACTGGAATGGATTCTCCATTGGGAATGACAACAGGAAGCTCAATTGAAGTGTCTCTTTTGTTTACAAGAATGTTAGACAGGTAGGTAATATATTCGGTACAACCCGAATTGACAATCCACTCACCGTTTTCATCTTCTTTATGTGCCATATTTGCTACTGGTTTTGTAACTCCACTTTTACCTGTTTTATTGAAATGCTTTAGTAGGAGTTAGTAATCTTCACTTGTCAATCCAGGAATAGGGCTCGACTCAATGTCAACACAAGCGGCTTTGGCCTTCGTCTTGTCCTTTTTCTTACCAGGCCACCATTCCGGATACCCAATCAACTCGAAGCAACCTTCACGCTTAGGACCTTCCTTTTTACATTCAGTACAGCGCTCGACACCCTCCTTTGCAGCTTTAAAACCATCTCTTTCTTTGTTTCGTCCTACAAAAAACTCTCGTTTTTGTGTGGCTTTGAATGCAGCGGGTTCTGGCTGTATCCTTCCTTCATTTGAAATACTTCTGTGCCTCTCATCCTCTGCCACTAAGTGGTATGCTGTACCAAGTGAGGGAACCGGTTTAGTTGCTAGAATTTGGGTCCTAATGACAGTGAACTCGGTGTCCAAACCCATCAAGAATTCATAAAGACGATCCTTTTCTTGATGTTCATTGATCTTTTTGCCTATATCACATTCACACTTGTTACAAGAACAGCATGGAAAAGGATGTATGGATTGAGCTTCATCCCATATGGACCGCAGTTGGGTAAAATACGTCGATACGGAAGCGCCATTTTGTCGAGTAGAAGCAATTTTCTGTTTTAGTTCATATGCTCTAGGAGCACTCTCTTTTCCGAATCGTTCATTCAGGTCTGCCCAGATCTCAGATGCTGTTTTTGCGTACTTAACACTGTTACGTATATTCTTTTCCATGGCGGTTGTCAACCATCCCTTTATCATAGCATCAACACGCATCCATGGCATGTAGTCCTTTGAGGATTTTTCGGGTTTCTTGATCGTCCCATCAACAAACTCCATTTTGTTTTTTGCAAACAGGAAGTTTGTCATTTCCTGGTTCCAATCAGCGAAGTTGTTGTCTGTCAGGGCTTCATTTACGTGTAGTTGTTTGGGGTAGTCAGATGGATGAAGGTAGTAGGGTGAATCATAGGTAATCCCACCACTAGAACCTTCTCCATCTTTGTTTTTGTTTCGATCGTCATCTCCTGCCATCCTTCTTGAACGAGATCAGGGAAAACTAGGTTTGTGGGTTTTGCTCTGATACCATATTGAAATCACAAGAAGGAGAAAGGTTTTAATGTTTTTGTTATATTTCTCAATGAAAGTTACAGGGAATAAATAGGAGGGAATGACACCTAACATCCCGTAATTGACTCCTCTAAGTAAGGAGAGGATAGCCACAATCAAAGATAATAACAATGAAGGATAATAACCAAAAATACAAGATTTTATATATCCAGTACGTATAAATGATATAAACGATTACAAGATATAAATGTAAATACACGAATTGAATAAACGGAGAAAATGGAAAACCAAAGGAGAACAACAACGGGTTTGATCCCTGCACAAGAAACAGAGGAACAGAGAAACAAAAAACAAAAACAGTAAAAGGAATCGGGTTTGTGTTTGACACAATTCCCTTAAACAGATTCGTCGTCTGTTCTCAGGGTACACCGGCTCGAAGCAGCGTACTGCCGGACGTTGAACACTTGCCTGAAAGATGACCAGAACGGGGTGTATGTAGGTGAAATTCTATTTAGTTTTCAGTATATTTCTCAAGACCATGGCATGGTGAATATATACACAAAAGAAAACTAAATATCATAATGACCATAAAGATCATTTAACAATAACAATGGTGAATGTAATTTATGATACATCATAAATTATGGAATCCAAAGAGTCTTTTCAAGCCAACACCCAAGATTAGCTTACACATGTGCAGGAGCAACTTGCGCATGTGCAGGCAGCATACGCAAGTACAAGAACATATCGTACAGGTGTAGGCGCAACTTGCACAGGTGCAGGAGCACTTATGCTTTTTAATCTCCTCTCGCACCTTCTTTATGCGGATGACTGTGTTTTAATGGGGGAGTGGAGTAGGGATAATGTTCTGAATGTGACGAAATTGCTGAGATGCTTTTATCTTGTGTCGGGCCTTAAAATTAACCTTGCAAAATCAAACTTTTTTGGCATTGGAGTGGAAAATAATGAGGTTAAGGATATGGCTGATCGTATTAAGTGCAGGGGTGCTACCTTTTGTTCATTTAGGGATCTGGGTCGGTGCGAATATGAATAGAGTTGCCAATTGGAATTTTATTTTTGACATTTTTGAGGCTAAATTATCGAAATGGAAAGCTAGTTGTCTGTCGATTGGGGGTCGGGTTACTCTTATTAAAGCCGTTATGGAAAGTTTACCGACTTACTACTTTTCTATCTTCAAAGCGTCAATGAAAGTTATGGATAGATTGGAAGCGTTGATAAGGAAGTTTCTTTGGGGTGGATCATCGGCGGAGGCAAAAAAAATTCACTGGGTGTCTTGGGATGTGGTGGCACCCCGGTTAAGGCGGGTGGTCTTGGTCTTTCCAAGTTGAAAGACTCTAACTTGGCTCTTATGTCAAAGTGGTTGTGGCGGTTCCATAATGAACCCAACAGCTTGTGGCGGTAGGTTATCAAGGCTATTCATGAAACTAAAAAGTGTTGGTTGCCTCTCCCGGTTAATAAATGTGTACCGGGGGTGTGGAGGAACATTGTGCTTAGCATTGGTAAGGTCATGGTCAATGGAGTTGGGCTGGGTCAGTTACTTAAAGGCTCTGTTGGAAATGGGAATTATATTAGATTTTGGTTGGACTCATGGATATGCAACAAGCCTATTAAGGAGGAGTTTCCTGCGATTTTCAAGCTTGAGAAAGAGAAAAAATGCTTAGTGAAGGACCGCTATGACAATAATAACAAGAAGTTCATAGGTTTTTGGAGTTGGTATAGAGCTCCTATGTCGGCGAGTGAAGTGTCTGAATGGAATAGACTTACAGATTTGCTGGACGGGGCTGGTTTGAATAATAGAAGTGATACGTGGGTATGGATGGGGAATAAGAATAATGGCTTCTCGGTGCATGGGGTGAAAGAGTTCTTAAAAAGTGACCGGGATTATAGCAACAGGTCCGTCTTGGAGTGGTCCAAATGGGTGCCTAAAAAGTGCAACATCTTCATGTGGCTCGTGGCTTTGAATCGTATTCCTACCCTCTCGGCTCTTACTAACCGAAATTGTTTCGCTGGTGGTACGAGATGTATTTTGTGCGAAGATGGGACTGAAAATGTCGAGCATCTTTTCTGCTCGTGCAGCTTCGCAATGATGATATGGCAGAAAGTTAGTGAGTGGGCTAAAGTGAGTCGATTCTTCTTTTTCAATGTGGCTGAGCTACTAGATATTCACGAATTGGTGGCCTCGAACAGAGTGGAACAGCAGGTACTCAAGGGCATCGTGATGGTTGCTTGCTGGTGCTTATGGAAGGCTCGGAATGAGAAAAGATTTTCCAACATCGAGGCTGAGGTGAATGGGATATGGTACAACATAATGACTTTGTGCTTTCTATGGTATCGAAATCGTTCAAGAAATTGCTCGGTTAACTGGGATGAGTGGCGCAGTTTCAAGTTCATGTAATTATGTTTGTTTGATGTAAATTTGTTATACCGTTTTTGCTTTCTGTTTTGGCCACTTTGGTGGCAGTGATTGAATAAAATACACCTTTCAAAAAAAAAAATAAAAAAAATTTGGATATGTAACATAGGATACACACATCAGACCTCTCTTTCAAGGTGGTAGACACCTCACAGGAGATTTTTCATCATCCCCTAGATGTTTTGACCCAAAGCATCCGCTGTCTTATCTTTGGGGCAGTTAGTTCCTGCTGCTGCTGATTGTTCTGGTCAAACCGCCACATTAATGTTGGTCATGTTAAGCTTGATTTCCCTCGTTTCAGTGGATCAAACATAATCACATTGGTATTTGGAGCAGAACAAGATTTCTCTTATTATGATACACCAGACCCTTAAACAAAGTTATTATTTCAAAGAACAAAATCTCTGAACTATCACTTTGGTTTGGGCAACCAGCCATGTTAAGACCATGTGTAAGAAACTAGAATCCGTTTAAGGGGATTGTGTTGAACACGCACCTCAGTATTCTTTTGTTACTTTTGTTTCAATATTTTTGTTTCATTCATTATGTATTGTACATTTGTACTTAATGTGTCTTACCTTATGTAACACCATTTTATTGCACAGTTCAGTTTCACATGTACACAATTTTAGTGCAAAATTAAAATCAAAAAGTTGTCGGTGAATATTTGCTAATACGAAGTAATAAAGAATAAATTAACACTGCAACAAAACCCACAAAAAGCAACGAAACCCTATTGCGTGGACATGCATGTCCTCGCTATAGGCTACTACATGACAAAGAAAAAATGGATGGGGTTGATTTTTTGGTTTGACTAAGAGGGCTGGCAATACCACTATATGGCATGCGGAATGAATCACGGTATGCCTCATACCATGTGGAAACACCACCGCCCCACGGTATGAGGCGGGGTATGAAAGGCACGACAATAATTGTAGTGCGACAATGAGGCTAGATATAGCCGTTGATGTGACCGTTGGAGCTCAAATGGATATATCAAACGGATATATTTTTAGTTTTTTTAAATACTCAATCTTACACCACATTTTCCATTCAAACAACTACACACACCATCTTTCAATTTTTTTACTTCCAAAAAATACCCAACTCATTTTTAACACTAAACTCACTCCATCATGGCTAAAAAAATTGGTTCGACTATGCTTTTAGATGAACCGTGCGAATGGTCTGACGATAGTAGTCTCGAGTTTTTTGCGAACGCGATCGAGGAAGATGAGGAAGTAGTCGAGTTTTTTTTTTTATATGTTTTTAGTAGTATCATGTATTTTTTTTTAGAGGACTCGTAGGGTTAGTTTTAGAAGAATACAATAGATAAGTAACCATTGTATGGGTTTCGGGGGTTGCTTTTTACAGTTAGGTGGCCAAATTTTAATTTGGTATATAGTTTGAGTAGCATCTGTTATCTTATATGGGCTCGCCAGACATTAGGCCTTCCAAGTATAATCTATTATATGTATGAATGTATTTCATACGTTTTATGTTGCTCATTAATATGCTCAAATAAGCTCTTATCTGTAATGTTCTGTTGGATATGTTTCTAGGCCTTATGTTTTCTGTTTCTATAATCTATCTTAAATGTAGCTATGCGATACTCGGCCGTCAGGTATGTTTCCCTATCCCTTACACTTTATTATTCTTCCCCCTTTGGCCGGAGGTCCTTATGGAAGCAGTCTCTTTATCTTTGGGTAGAGTCAAGACTGTCTACATCTTACTTCCCTCATACCCCGCTCCGGTAGGGATTGGGTACTGTTGTTGTTGTTGTTGCATGTATTTTTTTTATGTTTTTTTTTATATGTTTTTAGTAGTATCATTTATTAATTTTTTTTATATGTTTTTAGTAGTATCATGTATTTTTTTTTATTTATTTTATATTTTTTTAGTAATATTTTATATAATGTTTTTAATTTTTATGGAATTTTAGTTTAAAAAAAAAGAAATTAGAGTGTGGTATAGATTGCAGTGTGGTATGCCATTGCCAACGAAATAAGAGAGTGTGGTATGAAAAAGTAAAAAAATGAGGTGGCATAAGGAGATTGGCTGAAGAGTATGATATGGATTGCAGTGTGGTGTTTCACTGCCAACCCCCTAAACCCAGAGCAAAGATATGTCTTGGCAATAGGTGATTTTATGTTTTTTTGTTTATGATTTTTTTCCAACTCAAAGTCAAGGCTAACAAAAAGTGGACCTTTATTTTTACTCAATCTACCTTTTATATATATCACATTCTTTTCACACACAATTCCACCCAACTAAAATTTTATAAACACTCTTTCATATATATTTTTTTTTGTTAAAAAATGTATCTAACTACCCATTCAACCTAAACGTTTGTTACCCTCGTCCAGACAACCCCAATCAAACTGAAATGCTCAACGATTCTAACGATCACCAAAACCCGAATATTTTTCCTTTTATTAACCAAATGCAAGTTAACTCAGTGATGTCGGGAGGTTTCGTTTCGTTGAATGCACCGAGCCAAGATACGTATGGGTTTGGAGCGGTTGTAAACACACTGTAACAACTCGTAATTTATTAACGCGCGGTTAGTTTTAATCCTAATTGATTATATTAATTTAGTACATCTAGACGATTCCTAATACCGTATGATTACGTATATTTGAAAGTATTCAAAGGCTATGCAATTAGTTCCAATATATTAATGAATCCATTTTACTTTCAAATACTAATCATTTTAATGAAAAACAATGAAATATTACAACTATATATATTTGTCTAGACTTAAAATAAGTCTTATACACTTATGTTTTATTGAAAATAGAGGCAAAAATGTCCCATTTTCTCTTGTATTATAACCGGCCACAAGAGAGGGGAGGGGGACAAAAGTCTTCCAACACCATACCACACCATCATCACCTTGACTTTGAATCACCACCTCAACACTCCACCTCCCACTCCATTCTACTAACCCTTGTATCATTGAAGAGAAAAACACAAATATCTTCCCACATTTGCTCTCAAAACCGGTTCCACCTTCAAGGATAATAAAAATACTAGAGTTCATAATAATCATCTCAAAATCAAACATAAGGAGTCACCTTTTGCTTCTAGTGTTTCAAGGCTTCAAGTTCATCATCTCCATCTCCCATTTACTTGCATTTTAAAGGCTTCAAGGATCTCTTTGTAAGTAAATATACATTCTTAAACTTCTTGTGATCATGTTATTTTAACTATAAGTTAGGAGATCAAACTATGATCATATCACTTTTATGATAAAAACTACCAAAAGGTTGGTGTTGTTTAGATGAGTTTTGGTCAAAAATGAAGTAGTTATTTCAAAGAGTTTATAACTGAAATCTTCATGAAAATCATTTGTTTTATGTTGTTATATCAAAAGGATCCAAATACTAAGTGTTGGAGTGAACTAAATGTAACACCCCGCCGAAGCGGAAACACGGGATGCACAGTAAACATAGTACATTGCACAAATTATAGGTCATAACACAGCCAATAACATTAAA
>JAOXNX010073216.1:0-10335 GCA_028566075.1 Solidago caesia | reverse complement strand
AATCATTCATAATAAAAGTTAAATGGTTAAAACAATTATTGTTTCAAAGTTTAGGATTATATCATTCAAAAATAAAGATAAGTGGTTAAAACGATTATTGTATCAAAGTTAAGTCATTAAAACGTTATTAACCCTTTAATTATTAACTCTTTCTTACATAATTTTATCTTTGTGCGGTAGAGTCTCATATTATGATGAACCTCCTTGAATTCAAGCTTTTAAACCACCCCTCACACTTTAACTAGTTTTTATCTTTGGTTTTCAAGTTTAATTAATAATTCTTTTTGTCATATGTTATTTCACTTCTTTATTTTTTTTAACGATGTTAAATACGATGATTCAATATGATACTCCAATTTAAGGTACACATTTGTTAATTTAAACTTTCTTTGAGTTGAATCTAATTTTAAATGGTTTATTTTTTCATTCCTTAAACATTATTAGTTACTTTTTTTAACCAAACCTTCTTTATTTTGTTATTTTGACAGTGTTAAATACTTTTTATTTTGCCTAAAATTTGTTTTGATCATGAATTGTATTCAAATAAGGACAGTAACCAGCCAGCCAAACATCCATCCATCCATCCATCCATCCATCCATCCAACGTTTTTATTATTTATTCGTTTCATGAAAATGACTACCCACACACACTTGACACGAGGTTCATGGGTATCTCGATCTTTGCCACTTTGGCTACCTGTTAAATGTTTATTTGAAAACAATAATTAAGTTGAAAATCAATGGACAAATATTAGTCACACATTTTTTTTTCTTCTTCTTCTTCCTCTTCTTTCCACCATCCGCTGCCACCACCACCATCCGTCGCCGCCATCATTCGACGGTCAGTCCATGGCGGAACCATGGAGGCTTAGGGCGGATGCCGTCAGTCCATGGCGAAGGCCGTTAGTCCATGGTGGAGCTATGACGGCTAAGGGCGGAGCCCGTCAGGTAGATCATCTAATCATCGATCACTTCTTATGACATATCACCCCATATGACCTAGCACCCCCACCAGCTACCCTTTATCAATACCCTTAAGGGCAGAGCCCGCTTCGAATCACAATTTCCGGCGGTGGTAGTGGTGGTGGCGGCGACGACGGGGAAGAAGGCCGGTGGTGGTGGTGGGGAAGAACAGTGGTGATGGTGGTGGCGGATGCGGTAGAACGATGGTGGTGGTGGGGGAAGAAGGGGAAGAAGAAGAAGAGGTGAAAAATGTGTGACTGAGATTTGTCATTTGATTTTCAACATTTTTCTAGTTTTCATTTGATTATAACCCCTTAATTGTAATCAACTTTTATTGATATATTTCTCCACAACAAATTTGGTTTGTATAACTAAAAGAGATTACAAACATATCACAATTATGTATTAAGATACTTAAAGTCTTGTACAGTTTGTTGTAAAATTTATACAGAGCAATATATTTATCAAAGTTATGGTATAAATATCACCTCCCTAAAACTAGTAGCATTTTCAATGTAAAAAAGTCTATCATAACTTGTTTACTTCAAACCAGCTTTTAAGTTTGAAGTAATTTGACAAATAAAATATATTTATGGGCTTTGTTAATCTTTATAACATTCCCAACGTCTGTATCAAATGTTGCATTATATTTTATGCAGAATAAGAATTTTTTACATTAAATTTGGCTATCACTCTTATGTGTACACTAAACACTAACCCCATTTGATTTTCTCTTTAATATTTGGCTATCACTCTCATGGCTATCACTCTTATGCATACACTACGGGTAGACACGAGTGTCTTATCTGTGTACCGGTTACCGCAGAATAGCATTTTTAGGAAAAACCTGATACTCTAAGGAATAAAACTCATAACCTTGTAGGTAAAACTTTATACCTCATGCAACTGAGCTGGTTTAATTATGGATTTCTTATATTTATAGATCAGGGAAATGATAGCATTTCACAACACCACCAATCTTGGATGTGGCAAAACATTAATTATAATTTGTATTCAAATAAGGAGAGAAGCCATCCATCGATTCACATTTTTATTATTTATTCGTATCATGAAAATGACATTTCACATTTGACACGAGGTTCACGAGTAATCAACTTTTCTCCACAACACATTTGGTTTGTAAAACTAATTAAATTGAATATAAGCATCATCTAACGGAATTTTTAGGATTAATTTACAGTCTCAGTTTACTTACTTTTATTAAACTACTTTCATGCTTTTAAACCATTTCATAATAGAATTAATAATATCTAAAACAATGACGTATGTGTGCAATCATAAGTGTGTTTAACTGTTTATGATCTACCTAGTGTGGTTGAGAAATTTCATTTTATAAAATTTTAAAACTAGATCAAACACATCATGTATTATAATCGAAGTGTATTTTTAACAAGTAAATTCTCCTAAATAATTTAGTATTAAAGCAATACAATTATTATTGTAATCATAAGCAAGGTGTGATCATTTTGACAAGTAAATTCTCCTAAATCATTTTAGTATTAAACCAATACAATTATTATTGTAATCATAAGCAAGGTGTGATCATTTTAGTATTAAACCAATACAATTATTTTTAACAAGTAAATTCTCACGCTGTTCTCACTTTAAGGTGTTCTCACAGGAAAATCACCCTATATATATATTTTAATGTGGACAAAAGGAGTTTTGGGTCGACCGAACCAGACTATTGCCAAAAAAGTAGGTTGGGTGTTATGGGAAAAGGGTCAAGACTGAAGACACGTTTAGGATGTACCATAGTAACTAATATATATGTCGAACTTTTAACAACTATGAGCTGTTACTAAGAAGTGTGTATCATATTTCAGCGATTTATAAGTTAAACGATTGGAAGATGCGTTTGTTTGTGTGTTTTGCTCGGGAAATGCAGCTACAATATGGTTTTACACATATTGCTATTTTGGTTCAGCATAAATATGTATCAAGTTCTGAACCTCAGTCGAAGAGCTGATTGTAGCCTTGTTATTTAAGTTTGCTTATTTACATATATGTGTTTGGTATAGGGATAAACAAAAATCTAAAAATACCGGTACCGTTTGGTTTCGGTACGGTATTCGGTTCCTACTTTTGATGATAACCGGTTCGGTACCGGTAATACCGGTCCAAATACCGGTTATAGTATGATAGAGTTTTTTAGGTTTGTGTTTCTACTATTCCCCATAACTAAGGTAAACCAAATTATAAATATATATAAAAAAATCATATTTTATTGCTAGCAACAATCAAAACCTATAAACCTACAAAATCCATCATAGTCACTACATTGTTGTTCTTTGTATAAACGAACTAGATTATTATCCTGCGTAATACGCCGGGAAACATATAAAACTACAAAATGTTTATGTTTGATAATATTGTACTTTGATGGATGCTGAAAATTGATGAGGATATCATTTTTTTTCTTTAGAATTGGAGGGTTTAAACGTCACCATATATAGTTGATTTGTA
Source organism: Solidago caesia (assembly GCA_028566075.1). NCBI lineage: Eukaryota > Viridiplantae > Streptophyta > Magnoliopsida > Asterales > Asteraceae > Solidago > Solidago caesia. The sequence continues at coordinate 6,885 of JAOXNX010073216.1, read as the reverse complement.
TTAAGTCTGGATACGTTTTTATATTAACCATGCAAAACTAAATAAAGATAACACATATTCATTACAATATAAATGAGAATGAATTCCAAAAGAAACATGCAGATGCAAAAAGAAGAAGCTAATAACACATGCGTACATTTGAATTTTTTTAGTCTATTTGTTAAAAATATAGAAAATTGAAAACCCTTTAACATATTCAAGTGATAGTATTTAATTTAGTTTAATCACACGAACATATTATATTAGCATTCTTATTTAAATCATCATTTATATTATGTTGGGTGAAAGAAAACATCTCAGGAGGGTTAAATATGGTTTAACTCAAATGTTAGTTAATGATGATATCATTATTAAAAACAACTAATTGTTGGATTTTCTTTATCCTACTTTATCCAAAAACTCTTACATTGTTACTTTGCAATTTAAGATGCTCTTTTATATATATATATATATATTGTAAAGTGATAAAATGAGAATCTAAAACAAGAGTGAGAATCATGAGAACCACTAAAAAATCATCTTTTATTTTAAAAACACCTATTTATTTATATTTTCACTTTTATTTCTTTACCAAACTTTTCATCCTCTTTGTATATCAATTCGAGACTCACCAACTCTGATCACCACCATCTCCAAGGGCGGAGCCCGTACTGCTAAGGACTACGCCCGTACCGTATCCAACCATCACCATCTCTTGGATCGCCCAAATCCGTTATGCCCCCCATCACTTTATAAATTTCCTTGAGAGTTACGCCGGATAAAGGCGAAGCCCCCCTGAACGCCCGTTCTGCTAAGGGCTATGCCCGTACCTTATCCATCTGTTTTCAATACATAACTCACAGAAAATAAAAATAATGGTTCTCACAGTTTTTAACCTTGTTTTGGCTCTCACGTTAACCTTACCATATATATATATGTGTGTGTGTGTGTGTGTGTGTAAAACTCCATATATATTATAAAAGTGTATGAATTTTTGGAAGTTCATTTTGTTATATATGTTTTAAAATATAAACCGTAACAGTAATATTGTTAATATTATTTTCTAAAAGTTTATAATAATTAAATAAATAATGGAACGTTTGTTTTTATAATCTTACTGTATACTGAAAGATGTTTCCTCTAACCACTTCTTAGTCAATCCAAAGGCTTGATTTTATTAATTTGATATTTGCTTATCTTTATTAATAAACTAAATAAAAGAATTTTCAAGGAAAATTAAAGCTCCATGCGTATGTACTATTAATTTATGTAATAGTAAGTATTAGAAAGATAAAATATTAAGTTATTATTTAAGAACATCACAAAGGAATTTTCCATAAGGAAGGGTTGGAGGTCCTGTAAATCGCAGGTCAAAATTGTCTCCAACACGTCTAAATCGAAATACACTTTAAAAAAAAAAATTAAAAAATTTAAGAAAATATATTAAGATTACATGGAGAGTAAAAAACAATACGCATATAATTTTTTAGTTAATAAAATACGTAGATAAAATATTATTATGTTAGCTTAGGAATCAAACTAAAATTTAAATATACGGATTTACAAGTATCCTAATTAACCACTGGATTAAACCCCAGTGGCCAGGGGTGTTTCACTAAACCTGCTATGCGGGGCCCCGGGTGAGTTTTCTTGAGGTCTCAGGTTCGAACCTCAGGTTTCTCATCGAAGGTATTTTCCTTAAGGAGGGGTTAGGTGGTCCTGCAAATCGCAGGTTAAAATGCCCCATATCACGTCTGAAACGAAATTCAACTTTCAAAAAAAATAAAAATAAAAAATAAAAAAATTAGGACTAGCCCTTAAGAAGTATATAACTTATAACTGTCGTGCCTAATAGGATCCATTAATTATTTTATTAATAGTATCATAGGGTGAAGAGAAATACCACTTAAACAACAAATTATCACTAAATGATTTACTGTCAAAGAGTCTATTTCTTTATAAAAGTCTCGGGTTTAAATCTTGTCATTAGCAAAAAACCATGGGTGACTAGGAAAATAGTCGCTATATCTGATTCTAAAATGACTTGATATCTTTGAATAATCCGGATAGAAAAACATTCCTCTTTTTACCCATTTTAATTACCCCATTAACAACAATCACCCAAATGGGGTAGCCTAATAGTTGGTCGATGAGCAGTTGTATGATCTATTTGTTAACATATTAGTTAAGTTATTGGTGTAACAATTCAACCTAATCACTTTTTTAACATATTTTGGAGTCTAAAATGTACGAAATATACCAAGCTAGTCAATATAACATTTCATATATATTTAATATAATATTTAATATAATTTTAAAAGAACAGTTAGTTAGTTATTTCTTTTATCTAGGGGTGTTATCGGAATGAATTATATAGATTTTGGATTATTCGAATCGGGTTATTTGGATTTCACCTATCATACATTCATTCAAAATCCAAACCATATTGGGGATCGACTTATTTGGAATATTGGATTATTCGAATTTTAATCTATTATATATTCATCCAAAATCTGAATCAAATAAGCTTCGAATTTGATTCAGACTTAATGCAAGTTATTCAAAGAAGTTAAAAATAAAACTTTCAAGCTTGCCATAACTGATATTTGCATTCACTTTAGATTTGCTTAACAAAGACAAACCAACAATAAAACTTTCAAATTTTGTAAAGAGATTATAATCTAATCTGAGTTCTCGTATATTATTAGTTCGTGAAAATAAAATAAGATCAAATGTTATATATTATACCTAATTATATATAAATATTATTTTGTGAAGTTCGTAGTTAGATTATTTGCATGAATCCGAAATTTATAAAAATAATAAATAATCTGATTCCTGTAATTTCAATTACTAATCCAAATTTAAATTACGAACCGAAATCCAATTAAACCAATCCCTTTAAACCAAATCGTATTTAGATCGGATGGATTATTTGGATTCGGATAAAAGCTACACACCTTCTATTTGTTTGTCTACTCGTTCCATATGTTTTCTTTCATGTAGGTCATTTAAATAGATAGGGCTCTCCTTATTCAGGTTAGATTATTCGAAAGAACGGGTCTTTTTTTTTAGCTTAGAAGTACACGACATAATCACAGTATCGTGTGAGCGTTTTTGAACCCCTCACTGGCTATTTCCAAGGTTGTACTTAGCGGAGTTCGAACTTGGGACCTTTTGTAAAGATCTCAAGGTGTTAATCACTAGATCACTTTAGAGGTGGTTTGTTGTAAACTATAAAGCTTATGGGATCATGATGTAATAAACTATATACGAATGTCTATAGTATGTATCCAATTATAATCATATTTATTTTATGTATTTAACTTTCAAACATTTAACATTGTATGTACCCGGGTATATATGATATTCATATACACTGCCACGTCGAGTGTCAAGTTGTCAGTTTGCAAGCTATTGATTGGTCGGTTACATACAATGTTAAAAATTTGAAAGTTAAATACATACATTGAACACAATTATACTTAGATACATACTATAAAGAAACGGGTTATGGAAGGAACCGTGTCCTTGGTACCGCATTGGTACCCATCACCTCACCCAGTAAGAGGTTCGATGCCGGTAAAATGTTTTCACCTAATACCTACAATGCTATGGGCATCTTAAAGATCGAACCCGCGTTGCTAGACATCACATGTGGGTCCGGGTTGTATTGGCAACTGTAACCATTCCATCTATGATGGATTGGTGTTAGTTACATACTATATACATTCATGTATAATTTATTACACTCTGATGTCAGAACGTACCTCTAAACTATATGATATTCTATATTGTCGATGTTTATTATAATATGAATTCAATCTGCTCAATATCAGCCCCATTCAGCTTAAACTCTGCTCAAGGCTACCTAATCATTTCGGTTTTCAAACTTAGACTAAACAAAATTTCGATTGTTTCAATTAACTATCCATGGATGCTTCTAAACTTTTGTTGCTTGAAACCATCCAAATATAATAAACCAACCACTTAACCACGTAAATCATAATCAACTAGTATAAACTTAAGGTATTTTTTTCATTTCTAAATGAACATGGATAACTTATTTATTATTGGTTTTTTATCGACTGGTTCTACGAATAACATGAAAGAAGGTTGATAGCAAAACACTACTCCGTATTATTAAAGAAACATGGGATAAAATTTGAACATTTAACCACCACTTGTATATTACATAACTACCGCCACTAGGTTAGCAACTTAGCATCATGAGACTCTTTATTGAACGAAGAAAGACAGAAAAACCATATAATACTAGTTTAAGTATATAACGACTATGTTTGATTCTTTTTTTTTCCCTTATAACGACAAAAATATTGTATTGATTGTTTTTTTTATATAATATCTATATCTATACATATTTTATACTATATTATAAAACATTTAGGATTTTGTCTTAAAACTTTTAATATTGAGTATAATAGATTGACTATTTTATCACTAAATATATATATATATTAATTAAATGAAATAATCTTATATTAGAAAATATGAAAATCACATATTTGATCAAATAAATAAAAACTAATTAATATCATAAATTATCGTCCCATTTCTAACATGACCACCACCATGGTTGTAAAACTCGGCCGACTCGGCCGAGAACTCGGACTCGGACTTGGAGTCGGGGAGTCAGGGAGTCGAGTTGGCCGGAATCGGTCCAAAACTCTGTCAACGGCTTGGATTCGGGTCAAACTCGGTCAAACTCGGCCGAATCGGTCAAGAATCAGCCGGATCCGTTAAAACTCGATCAACAATTTTTTTTATTTTTATTTTTTTTGCAAATGGTTTGTAGAAGAGTTTATGTGAAAGAAGAACAAGATGAGAGAATATGTAGAAAAAGAAGAGGAAGAGAGAGGTGTTTACGTGTAAAAGAAGTAGAGACCGTATAAAGAATAAGATATAGAGAATGAGATATACGAATAATATCTATAATTTCAAAATTTATAGTTTTTCTATATTAAAAACCCAATCCGAGAACCTCCGATTTCGATCCGAGTTTTCAAAAACTTCTGACTTCCCCCCTCGCCGATCCAATTTCGAGTCACGAGTTCCCTAACCTTGTTAGTGACCTAAGTACATCCCTATCCAATTAGGAAAGACATGGACCTTTGTGGTCTTCGGTTCAATCGTAATGTAGGGCAGGTGGAATGATCTCGGAATGTGGAGTTAACATGGGGCGCTAATGGGCTCCGTATAGCTAGGTTAGACCAACTGACGGTGGTCGATTGCCATTAGTCAACCGTACGAAATGCCTAGGTATTTCTTGGTTAGTTGGTCGTTAAAAAAATAATAATAATTTTGGTGTCCCTTCCTTTTCTTCGAAAAAAATATACAAGATCTCTAATATATAATAAAAAAGAAGCCTTAAATCTTAATTGAAGAAAGTCTGGAAGGTTAAATGAAGTTCAAATATTAATTTATAACCATTAGATCATTTTGCTGATGTCATTTATCGTTTTTATTTTTTTTAAATTTAATTTTAATTTATATTATCAATATTAATTTATACTTAATAAAATAATAGTAAATAATATTCATATTTTTGGTATTACTCTTACTGTGATGTATATTTTTGACGTATAATTTCGCCATAACGCCAGGTACCATTCTTGTAATTTACCTTTTTTTTTCTAAGACCGGAATCCCATTTCTTTTGGACCTGTAACACCAATACATAACATAAAATTTTCAAAATTTTTTACACTTCGCGGACAAAATGGACCCGTAACCCCGGCTACCCCTCCATTGTATGTAGTGTCGTCCCTGATATTGAGTTTAACACGTATATCATGTTTTGGAAGTTTGATGACTTTGAGATAGGGATATATACTAGACAAATGCCCGCACGATGCAATAGTTAGTAGGTTATTTTGAGGCTCGAGCTCAACTCGGAAGTCTACTCAAGTAGCTCGAGCTTGAGCTCGGCTCGACTTAGACCGATTCGATTTCGAATAATTTGCGAGTCGATTTCGGGTATCTCGCGAACTGTCTCGTCTCATTTACACCCATATTCATAACAACTTTTAAATTATGTATAGAAATAAATATCTTTTTGATCAGAATGTTATATTCTAGGTTTCATTTATTAGTATACTAAGTATATCATGGTCATTAAAGAGTTATCATTTGTTTTAATATAAACATTATGTTATTATCAATGTATATGATTTGTCTTTTTCATTCTTAATATCATCCCATTTAAAAAAAAAACGTTTTTCTATACTAATAGTGTTAAATATGATGCTTTTATTTTAGTGTTAAATATGATACTTTTAATTTACTGTTTCGTTTCTGTCACAAAGTAGGGGAAATTAGTTCTATTTTATATGCATATGGTCTTTGATTAATTTCTTACGTTATGGTTTAAATAATGTTGAAATAGATACTTCATCTAAGTTTTTTGTTTTTCTATGGAAGTTAATTGGTACCTATTATGATATTGCTTGCTAATCGATATAATAAAAGCTTAATGTTATAAGAAGATAATAATTAATGTGTTACTCCATTATTTATGAGTAATTGTCGTATAGTACAGTATATTTTATCGACTTTATGTTTCTTCCGTTTTATTTCGATTATATAGTTATAATGCTGGTTAATGTTAATAACGTATACGAAACCGAGCACGAAACTTCTTAAAAGTTAAAAAGTTAAAAAGTGAAAAGATCTCAAACTTTAACAAACTTGACCAAATTAGTCATGACTTAAGAGATAGCGTTCATATGTGGCTAATTCTTGATCACAGCTACAAATCAGCTTTGAAGATATCACTTCAATTCAATTCAAATGGCTGCTTCTTCTTCTTCTTCTTCAAGTGTTGTACCAACAAGAAGAAAAAGAGGATGGACATATGATGTGTTTCTAAGTTTCAGGGGTGAAGAC
>JAOXNX010073195.1:0-10336 GCA_028566075.1 Solidago caesia | reverse complement strand
GGTTTACACAAAATAACACTTTTTTAGTGGTTTTAGTCCCTCAAAAGGACTAAAACCACTAAAAAAACTTGTATCAAGGACCAAAATCACTAAAATATCTTTGGAGGGATGTAAACCACGATTTTGTGTAAACCACAGGAACGATTTATGCAATTAACTCTATTTTTTTCCTTTCTTGTGATGCACTGGTCATACTCTTTTTTTTATCCTTCTTGTGAATTGGAGTTGTTATGAAAACAGACATACAAAAACGATTTGTGAATTTTGGAAATATAAAAGTGTTATGATATTTGGGTTTGATGTTTTGGGCTGATTTGATTGTGTTTATTTGGGTTTGATATTTTTGGCTCTAGATCGAACAAATCTTTATAAATAATATTGAAGCCTCCATCTTCTATTAGACAAATGTAGATTCTCTGTTATAATTTTTCATTAGTATGGATGGTAAAAATTTGGGTTGTAGGTATATTGTTAAAATCTTGATATGTTCGATTGTTGAATCCAGTTGAGTGAAGTGTGAGTATGTTTGGTTTATCTACAACTTTGGCTAAACAATAAAGTGGGATGTCATTTGGGTTGCAAAGAGTTTAAATTTTCATCTTAATCTTAAACTTACTTAACTTCTTCTTTTGTTGCTTTTTCGTTTGAACGGTTTGGTTGTTGGCGACGGAAATAACGATGACGATTTGTTGATTCACTGGAGAGACCAAGGAATGGTTACGCAGTAGCTACAAGCGCTTGATGAGAGTTTGGAACCGTTGCTTAAGCTCAATGTCTCTAATGGCCTTGCTGATCGATTGTTGTCTCATCTGAGTCACAACTATACTCATTTAATCACCAATTGCACGAGATTTTATATTTATGTGTATTTACTCTCATAAAGGTACTTTCTCTTCATCATTCTTGATACATTTTTCTCTCGGTCCATGTTATAAAAAATAATCGCCTCTCATAGTCCATGATTTAGCATCTAAAAAAAAAAATCAAAATATACTTGATATAAAAATAGAATATGACATTTAACTAAAAAGGCCTCAATTTTGGGAATTTGCTATATGCCTTGAAACGTGATGAGACACCCCTGAGTTAGTTGGTTGCTTGATATGTTACCTTGATAATAGTTTTTTGTTGATGGAACATAAATAAGGGAGTTGGTTGATTTAGATTAGAATCGTAGTTAAGAATGTGAGTGTTTTTTTCGTCAAGTATTGAGTTAATGTACTTATTCCGTTTGGGTCGTTGAACCATTTCATTAATTCGCTGTTGGGGGATACCTGGGTGTTGGAAAATTACAGTATGTAGGTTCATCGTTAAAGGGTATTTCTTCGGACGATTTGGTCATGGCATCCCCCCATCACCTGGTAAACTTTTGCAGTCACGAGTTTTAATATATATGTTTCGTAGCTATAATTCTTATTTTGCTTTTTAGTTCCACTTCTTAAAAAAATAAATTCCAATTTTGGACTTCTAAGTTTTCATATCAGTTAGTTACATCCATGTGTACGTAGTGCTCAATTTTTCTTAAATGTGATCATTTGTGTGGTAGTATTCATGTTTTTTCGTCGGAGCCAATTTTGCAAATGTATTATATAGTTCCTTCCCTTTGTATTTAATTGTCATTAACGCTGCTTGCAGACAACGTGACTGCATACAGTGTTTAGAAATTATAGTATCATAGCTAGAATGTACCCAATGTTCTTGATGACCTACTACTTGGTAAAGCGTTGTGGGACCATTGGAAGAGAGGGAGATCTTATGGAGGACAAGCTAAGATTAATCCACACTGTGCCAGTGGGTTTTACACCAACCTACCAATGGATTGAAATTTATGTAACAATGTTTTGGTTACCCGAACAAGGGGCCTTATTTGTTTCATCTTCTATGTTTACATTGAGGTAGAAATGGATTTGTAGTCACTTAGTTTGTCAATGATCATTGGTTGTTCTCAACAGTTAACCACATGTGTGGCTGCTTCACTACTCCAGAAAATCATAAATGTTGTTGGTCGTGGTCTTGTTACTCTTGTCACTTATGGATTTCAAAATAAAAAGGGTCAGAGAAAGTTGCCCAACAGAAACAAATAGTTCATTGAAACCTCTTAGAATAGAGGTGTTAGAACGTTCATTTTTTTTTTCCTATATAAAGTTATATCCAAACCTGCCATGAGCAGAGTTTTCAACATGTAAATGATTATAATAATTTTGTTTTGGTTTCATTAATCAGCCATAGATGGACTGGTAGATAGTACATTTGTGAGATAAGAGCTATGCAAAGCAGAGGGGAATAGAGGTTAGATATAAAAACAAAACACAAAAATTATATAATAAAGTAAGTTCTGACAAAAACTATGTGGTAACCTTAATATTACAAAGATTACCATTCCTCTGAATATATACAGATTACTCATGATCACTATGATTCTGAAAATCCAAGGTTTATTTTAATGCTTTAAATAAAAAAAACAAAAATTTAACCTATCAGCCTTACTTTAATGTATATTGCTTGATTAGAGTTGTGATTTTTATAGAATTGTTTTACATGATGGCAGAGGATCCCGTGTTCCTATTTATGTTGAAGGTAATTCTTACATAAACCAAATGCTATACTAATAAAATTTCAACAAATAAGTATTGTCAATTGGTAACTGACTAATTGCAATGCTTAATACATCTGAACAACTTTTAGGTCCACGGCTGCTAGCTTCTTCTCAACTTCAAAATTCCACACGGACCAGGTACCACTAAATAAGCATGTTGCACAAAAAACTTGAAATGAAGAATTTTAGAAAGACAGATTGTTAGGACCCGAGATATGATGGTTTAACCCAAATAATGATCTTCAAATAAGTTTATCTAAGATTTTATGAGTTCAAAGAACTAACTTGATAAAACAGATTGAAATCCTCTAACAAGTAAATAAAAACTTGAAGCTTAAATACAAATAAAGTAAAGGACACAAAATGTAATTTTCAAATGTATTTTATTTATGAATAAACAAAATACAAAGGTTGTTGCGGAACAATAATATTGTAAACAAAGTCTTACAACATATTCTAACAACCTATGAATAACAAAATGTGATCTAAATACTTTGTGTTCTAATAAATATCCAAGTATTTATTATCGGAACACAAGAAGTAAATGCGCTATATAAATTGTAAAAGCTTGTGAAATGCATTAACTTCACTTGCTATTTATAGGCAAATGTTCACAAGTTGATTTGTAAACAAATACGTATAAATATACGATTGAGAATACGTAAGGGGACAAAATGCAAGTGTGCATTTAATGCTCCCATACTTATGTATAAAGTATGTAAATAAAATCCTTTGATTGGACGTTTATCTGTACTTATACTCAATCGACTTCATAATTATATTTTACAGAGATAAGATATAATTACAACAACTTGTATATACAAGTTGTATAAAGGCAAATGGTATTCTCGAAAACAGTGTAAAGTATTTTGTCAGATACTTTCCACTGGAGTGATCTCCAGCCTTCAATCTGATAAGGTAGTCAGCTAGACTCCGCCACTGAGACTATCTTCTATCTTCTTTTCTTCACTCTTCGACTTCAGTGAGAATGCTTCAGATTTGATTTGATTTAGACTAGAGTGAAGCCTTATTAATCTGAACCTATAAATAGGTTCACTATACAACTAAGCGATTATTAGTCTTCAACATATTAGTGGACAAATCTTCTAATGGTCCAGTGAAGCTGGACTAACACAGATTAAACATGCTATCAATTTTAGGTCATATATATGAAACGGAAAGAGATAATTACAGGGCCCCAAATAGGGATACACTCACTATAAGAGGGCATGATAACCGAGAACACCCAAAACCAGTGAGTAGTATCCACAACAAAGATGAGGATAAAGGCATGGCAGAAGATGAGAGAAGGAAGGCAGTGAAGAAGTTAAAGAAGGAAGTGATGGAGAGAAGGAAAACGGCAAACAAGTTAGCTTCCATGGAAGAAGTGTTGGGCTCCACACAAACCGTTAACGTTTAGTCATATTCACTTCATGTGGAATCCACACAATAAAGACTTCTGATCAAGATTTCCGCTAAACAAAATTTGTTGCTAAGCTATTTAAAGTCAATAACTGATCATCTTATAATATTGTAAGCACTACTTGATTTGTTGCTTCTACAGATAGTAGGTCATACAGCTCAGATTCAAGCCTCAAAAATGCTTCGCTCGGGTTGAAAGGTAGTTTGCTCATACACCTATCTAAACCATGTGGTATATTAATTTCTTCTTTACATATCCTACAGTTGTCAAGGTAATTTATGTTATACATTTTAATTTAAAGATTCACATAATCTTCCCATTAGATTCCTCATTTTGTGCTACTGGAAAGTGAGGATTCTCCAGAAACTTTAAAGGGCCCGAGATTGAGGAGTACGTATCTATTATTTTTTCTTGGTCGTGTACTTTATATTCACGAATTCATCAATCTCTTTTTTCATATTTACAGAGCTTTTCTTAAGGGTATGCATTAAGCTGCTACGTTATACCTTTGAAAAATCTTAATTAGTTCCATATTACTACTAGTTTAAATCATTGATATCCTAATTGCTTTGATATCAGCTACACCATCCTGTACACAAACTTGATAGTGAATGTGAATTATAATTATACAAAGATATTTACAATTTAAGTTTTAATCATTTCCTATTCTTGGTAATTATGTTTATGTAATTTTTTACATATTCTTTTAAATATATCAAAGGAAATATCGGTAATTTAGCAATTCAATCTCCATATTTTGGTAATCATTTATTTGGGTTGTCAATCTTCTTATTTTTGGTAAACTTTTTTTTCCACCTACCCCTTTCAATTGTATATATAAACCTCCTATTTCTATACTTTACCTCCCAACTCTTTTCTTTGATACTGATAAGCAAAACTACAGATAACTACATCCTCACTTTTTGCTGCACTAATGGCCAACACATGTACTCAATCCCTATCTGGTAACACCGTTGCTCCAATCCCTGCTTCTCCTATCACTATTGCCAATTTCGGTGCTCCACGCCCCACTTCTGCTGTATCTGGTAATACGCATCCATTTTCTTCGTTATCTTTAAAATTATTATAATATCCGCGTAATACATGTTTTACAAATCAGAATCAAGGGCATGTTATAATATCCTTAAAACTATTATAGATTTCTTAATGAACTGTAAAGAAGCATTTATATTTCAAAACCGATTGTACTTTGTTATCATGATATACTTTTGGCTTTACTACTCAGAATCAAGTGCACGCAAACGATGATTAAAAAACACCATTATGACTATAAAGTTCACATCGATACTTATCTGAAGATCAAGAAAGACCCTAGATTCATCAAATGTCTGGAGGTTTTAGAAGATGTGGCTCTCAGGTCTATTTATTCTGAAGAAGAGAAGAGGTACGATTCTGAGACAACAAACACCCCAATTCCACAGTTGGTTGAGCTAAGGAATGCTAAATTAGATAAACTCAAGGCTCAAGTCAGCAAGAATGTTGGAGTTGTGGTAAGGGAGCTAAAGAATAAGGCTAAAGCTCCCAAAAAGGTCTACCAGGCAAGAAGCAGAGAAGAGCCTTGATACCTTTGTTCCCATGGGCACCAGAGACACTCCCCAGACAACTGGAGTGGTCCTTGTGAAAAAAGACCAGGAAGCTGCAAAGAAAAGAAGTCTTCCAGTCTTATATGAAGCTCAAGAACAGATTCATATAGCGAAGGTAAAGAGTCAATATGACAACTTCAGATTGAGAGGAGCTAACGTTAGGAAGATCATTGGCGTAGACATTCAGTCAGTGCCCTCCGACCCTAAGTACTCAAAATTTCACATCAAAATAACTAGGGAAGGAGGCTTCTCAGATGAAAGTTCAGAAATGCACTGTGAACACTTTTAGGATGACCGAGCTTAAAGAAATGGCCTTGCTTCTGAAAGGGAATGAGCACTCCAAGGCTGAGCTAGCTTGGTTGAAGGGGATTCAACGGAAATTTGAGCACAAGAAACAGATAGAAACTGCTCTAGGCATAATAACACAAGAATCCTCTTCACCAACATCCTCCAAGAGAAAGGCTACTAAAGAAGCTCAAGGACACATTCAGAAAAAGTAGCCTTATCTCTTTTATCATTTTTGCTTGTATTGTAATTTTCTTGTTTAAACAATCTTTGTAACTATCTACTGTTGATATCTGTAATTATTGTTGCAATTGTTGTTTTACAAGCTTAATGATAAGACTAAGTCTAGACATAACACAAGAAAAATCTAGAGCACTGATGATCTATAAAGTGCATTTAGAAACTGGAAAAGATTTAGTGAAAATTTCAAGTATTTTTCAAGATGTAAATTGTATAGATAGTAGATTGAAAATACTTGCACTATTTCAGGACAAATAGGGGAAATTTGTAAGGTCCAGAATGGACCACTTAGATTTGTCCATAAATAGATGAAGACCAGTGAACTATCCGACTGGTGAATATGGTGGCTCTAGATTCATGTTCACTGAGCTTCACTCTAGTCAAGATCTGAAGAAAACTGAAGACCTTCTCACTGAAGTCGAAGACTGAAGTAAGAAGAAAGAAGACTCTCTAGGAGGCGGAGCCTAGTAGAAGTCTTATCCAGATCAGACTGAAGACACATCAGTGTAAAGTACTTACAAAGCTTTACACTGATTACAAGGAACCTTTTCCCTTTACAATCTTTTACCCGGACAGTACATTTGTCTCTTAAGGATACAACATTAGGTAAAGGTGGTTGTGTCTAAAGTTGACAAGTCACATCAACGTGACTTTATTTCTTCCTTTAGACAAAGCATTTAAGGAGTTATACTAACTGCTTTAAATGCTCTCAACCATATTCGTACGACACTAGTCCACATCAGCATAGACTTTGCCTATAAATAGGAAGGCTTGCACAATCCAGAATCACTTTTACATTTTTCAATATTCTCACTGGTGAAGTTGTGCAAATTCTCTCTAAAGTCGCTACAAGGAATGCTTCACAACTTTAAGTATATATTTCGATTATTTAGAGAGATTCCAAGTATAGATCATTTTGTATTTCATATATTGTTAGGATATTTACATATTTGTATTATTTTGGTTCCGCATCAACCTCGTATTTTATTTAATATCAATAAATAAAATACATTTGAAAATTATACAATTGTGTTCCATCAGTTTTATTTTATTGTTCGTTTAAGTCCAGTTTTGTGTTTGCTTTCGATCTCTATTGACATAGACGTGTCTCCAGAAGTGGTCATATTGGTAGATATATATATTGGTAGATTATTCAGAATTTGGATTATCTTTAACTTATTATAGATTTTTAATATTAGCTAATTAAAATTGTACCTACGTACCCGATATGTTGTGATGAATAATTTATTAAACTTTTAAAAAATATTAATATTTTGAGTGACAACACACTGCGAGGGTGATGACACCTGGTTTCGATGACCGTCGTATTTGGACGGTTTATAGTAGAAGTATATGAGAGGTATTAAATTTTATTTTTGATTACAAATACATATTGTATTTATTTTTATAAACATCTTAGTTGGTGTTTAATTTGTTAGAATATTGTATTATAAGAAAAAAAAAATTATGAATTTTTTTAATATATGACTTTTATTATTATGATCTTTTTCTAGAAAAAAAGCATGACATAAATACGTTAAGACTCAGTGTTTGTATTTCTTTTCTTGAATTTATTTTATAAGAATATATTAAAATTATTCAATATCCGACTAACGAAAAGAACTTAAAATTAGTATTAGTAAATAAATATAAAAGAAGAAGACTTTGGTAGAAGATGTTATAAATATAAATACAGGTTGGATATTAGACGTGGGAGTGGGCATTAAATTCAACATATATATCATCAACGTGAATCCCTCTTCTTCTTATTAAAATTAATAAATATCAACAGATCATCTTAGATTCGATGACTTACTTTCTTGCTCCCCTTCCACACCACACAACATATTTTCTTCAACATTTATTTTATTCAAATATATTTTCTACTATAATATAATTTCGATTAAAAGAATAATCCAAATCAAATAATTAATATCGATAATTTGTTGTTTTCCAACATTTATTTCACTTTATTAAAAAATAAGTTTAAACCCATATATTTTTTAATGTTTTATATGTAATAATATTGTATATGTTTCATTTTATTTTAATTTATAAAGATGATATGTTACACCCGTTAAATATACATTGTTAAAAATGTTTGAATGATTTTATTTGTAATAATATTTATGTTTTTATTTTACATTAAAGGTAAATGGTATAATGAATTTATTTTGAAGCAGAAATTTATTTTGATATTTTTGTTGAAAGAAAAATGATATATTGTATACTAGTCTTAATATCCGTATGATGTACGGATTGACTTACGTATATTGTATGATTGATTACAAACATTTTAATTCAATAATATTGCTTCTTGCTTTGTTATATAAATATTAGAGTCTATAATTCAATAATATTGCTTTGTTATATTAAAAACATTGATGATATAAACTTGATGGCGTCACTGGTTGAAGAGTATGATTTTATATACATGTTGGAAGAAACACAATTCTAATAAGTAAGGGACTAAATTTTATAATAAACATTCATTATTGATTTAATAAGAATATGATTATACAAAGCATCTAACATATGTTGTCTTAACCGGGTTCATGCTAGAGAGCTCCCTCGTAGAATAGATCTTCAATTTAAATCCCTTCGATAATCAACCCCTAGCTATCACCCAGAGATCTGGAATGAAAAACTCACCCAGACTCACCGTAAGTTAAAATTAAATACCCGTGGCCACCCTCAAATATAATTTTAGTTGGTGGAAATATATTTAAGTTAATATAAGATTTTTAATAATATATGGTATCTTAAAAATCGAATTTATTATATAAGGTATTTATATATTTAAGTTATTGATTTATTTATAATTTATATTTTTATATGATATTGATATATTTGGTGACAATATAATAATAATAGTTTACTATTTAAATATATTTGTCACTAATTAAATAAAAATTTCATTGTATATACATGATAAATACAAAATAAATTTTATTAATATAAACTGAAGGGACACATGTCGTGTAAGGAACGTGCCAAGTGTCGTTTAAACAATGTTGCAATCCTGTTTTAGTTTATTGGTAGATAAATCTAATATATTGATATACTTTAAATAATTAGAGAAAAGTTTTAAATAATTTAGCTAAATTGATATATACCAAAATTTACCAAAAATAACTTTTTTTTAATTGAAAACTACGTGTTTAGATTAAAACCTTACTAGACTGGTGCCCACGTGATACGACGACAATGGTGGTAGTGGCGGCGGTGTGGTGGTGGTGGCGGCAACGGGTGGTGGCGGCGGCGACTGGTTGATGATGGCGGTGCCGGCGGCGGTGGTGTGGTTATTGATGTAAATTGTAATTGATGTAAAAGGGGTAGTGTAGTTACTTTAGAAATTGATGGATATATGTTGTAAATTATATCGTTAAGGGTATTTTAGGTATATTAGTTAATTATAAAAAGAAGGCTTTTGAAATTAAAAGGCATTTTAGGTATTTCAAAGATAAAAAAGTTGAAAAGAGAGGAGATTGCTCTTTTAATAAGGAGTATAGATATCAAAGTTTACTTAAAATGACTTTTTATGAAAAAATTTGTAGTTTCCTAATATACTTTTTTGGTTTATCATATAGGAAAATCAAAAACTTGATTGTAAATATACATATATATTATTGTTTGTTTTATTATTTACTAGATTATTTTCCCGCGTAATACTCGGACTGAACAAATTATATTTCTATAATAACATAATTAGTAATTATAAATAAGATGATGTAAAGTTAAATATAGATACTATCTGTTAAAAAATGATGCTATTATCATTTGTAAATGGTTTTTATTGTATATGGTTCGTAAGATATGTTTCTTATATCTTTATATAATTACGATTTAGAATTAAATATATATAAAACATGTTCATTTAGTGTAATATTTCATCCATCCCAATTTAGATGTTCTAATTTGTCTTTTTAGTCTTCTTTTTTCAACTTTGACGGTAAATTTTTTGTTTGTTTTATATAATACTTGATGAAAGTTATATCAACGCAAATACATTTAAAACTCAATCCATTCATACACTTTACATCAAGTATTTATATAACACAAACAAAAATATTACGGTCAAAGTTAAAAAAAGATATCCAAATTAAAGTCAAACTATAATATTTAAATTATGACCGAACATGTTATTCTTATAAGTGAACATTATTTAGAACAAACTAAAATAGAAAA
>JAOXNX010073162.1:0-10340 GCA_028566075.1 Solidago caesia | reverse complement strand
AACTCACCAGCTATTTTTATAGCTGACACTTGATTTTCATGCTTTTCAGGTCCTGGCAATTAGGCCACTTTTATCATTTCGCAGTTGTCTAACTTCTGGAGTCTCGTGGAGTCTTCAGCTTTTTGGGTCATCGTGTTGCGGTCAAATTATAATTAGCAAATTGTAATTTCATGGCAACATCTTTTGTGTACGCCCTACGTGGCAAATCATATCTTCTGTTTGTATTTGAACTTAACTCGTGGGTTGAATACCCCGTACGTTGTAACGTTATCATGTATTCTATGGCAACTGTGTTATGATTTATTATACTTGTGCTGTGTACTATACATTAACTATACGCCCCGTATATTCTGCCTTGGTGGGGTGTTACATCTGCCCCTAGGAATCGCCTTACTTAAAAACGAAGGTTGAAATGTGGGGGAAATTTGAAGATCAGCTTGCTAGTTCAACAGATCTGGGTCAGCTTGTTATAAGAGTCAGCTTGGAACACCCAGTCTGGGTCAGCTTGGGGTAGGGTCAGCTTGGAACAGACTTAGCTTGGGATTTTCAAATGCAAATGCTAATCTATTTTGATGCTTTCAATAACCAGGTCAAGTCACGTGATTAGAACATGTGTGTGGCTGTTCTAGATTGTTCTAAGTAAGGATAAGAATTCAGATGGAGGCTCTTGTCTTATTTGGTAGCAACTGATCATGGAGGAGAATGAAGACAAAGTGTGGACTAGAGAGAGGACAACCACTACCCTGCTGCTGCGATTTTTGTTCTTTAATTCTATAGGCTGATTTGTAACAACGTTGTACTAGTTGTCTACTCTAGAATATTCCTTAAAATGCCATATCCTCCAATAAATAGAGGTGGCTGCCATTTGTAATGGGGAGAATGGATATTGATTAATGAAAGTTTAATAGAGTAGATTCTATTCATTGAAAAATCTTTTTTACCTTTATAATTTATTGATCTTGGTAGTTTGAAGTGGTCCTTTTATCTGAAATCTTGGTGGCTTTGCCTTTATAGATTATAGTGGTGAGATCCCAAATCTTTATTACATTTATCTGTATTTGTGGTGGTTTGTCTTTTATCAAATATAGTGGTGGTTTTGGAGTGATTATGTTATTTGATTCTGGTGGTTAAGTCCTTTATGAGTCAAGTAGTAGATTCTTTATCTATCCTTGTTACTTTTATCTTTTTGTTCTTGTTATCAGTTTCATTGTTGTGTTGTTTGGTTGTTGTGCTATTGTTCTTATAGCTAGCTTAGGTGTCCTTTTGTACTAAATTCCAGAAAATCTTCACAAAAACATTTAGTTACTTTTACGTAGTGCTTTTTTGTTGTGTGTTGACTTAGTTTTGTGAGTTTCCTCTGAAAATTCACATCAGTTGGTATCTGAGCTAGGTTCAAAAAGTTTTCATGACTTTTTGTCCTGTTGGGTTGTTTGTTTAATTTTGTGTTTAAGTCGGTTTTCTTTGTTGAAGTTTGACTTATAAGAGAAATATGACTTTGGAAGAAGCTCGTAATGTTAGGAGGGATAGATAGATTGCAGCTCTCTAAGAACAACTTGGAAGAGTTGTTACTATGTTAGAAGAAGGTGGTGTAAGGTTGAATAAGGAGAATGCTGCTGCTAGGGAAGTGGGTTCTGGTTCTCAAGATTTTAGTCTTGGATCTGAGAATACTCCTAGATCTTCTGGTGAGTCTGATCCTAGGAGGAGGCATAGGAGGCATAAGGTTGATGTCAAAGATATTAAGGTAGACCCGCCAGAATTTGTTGGTTCTTCTAACCCTGAAAAAAGGGTTTCAAGGTTGTTATTATGAAGTTGAAGAAGTATGCATCAGCTTGGTATGATAACATGAAAGATGAAAGGGAGTTCAAAGGTAAGAGCAAGGTCAAAACTTGGTCAAAGCTAAAAGAAGTTATGCATAAGAGGTTTGTTCCTCAAGCTTATAAGCAGGAGTTGTATATTCAGATAAACAGTTTGAAGCAGGGTACTAAGGAAGTTGTTAGGTACATTAAGAGTTTGAGCAGCTCAAGATTAGAACTGGATTAAAGGAAGCTGAGGAGCATACCGTTGCAAGATTCATGGGTGATCTGAATTATTCTCTTGTTGAAAATATAGAGTTGAAACCTTAAGGACTTTTGACGGTGCTTGCAAGCTGGCCATACAGCTTGAGAAGCAATTGAAGAAGAAATCAGCTTACAAGAAATTTACTAAGCCTGTTGCACCTGTAAAGAATCCTATCTCTAAAGAAGTTAATACTGGGAAGTAGAAGGTTGGAGAATCATCCAAGGAGCCTAAGAAGAGATGCTTCAAGTGTCATGGGTATGGACATTTCCAAGCGGAGTATCCCAATCTGAGGGCTCTCACATTGAGGGAAGTTGAAGAACTGAAAGTTGAAACTAACTCTAAAGACAAGTGTGTCTATGATAAAGACCCCAATAAAGAAGAGTTTGTTGACGTTGATGTTGGTGATATGTTGGTGATTAGAAGAGCAATGCACGTTGATGAGGCTTATGATGACAAAGCTCAAAGGGAAAACATTTTCCATTCAAGATGCACTATCAAAGGGAAGGTGTGTAGTCTGATTATTGATGGAGGAAGTTGTGCTAATGCTACATCTACGTACATGGTGGATAAGCTTGGTCTCTCAATCACCAAGCATCCTCAACCATACAAACTCCAATGGCTCAGCCCACGCAATGAGGTAAAAGTTAATCGCCAAGTAGTTGTTCCTTTTTTTATTAGTGCTATGTATCAAGATAAAGTTACTTATGATGTTAAACATATGGATTCTTTTCACTTATTATTCAATAGGCCTTGGTTGTTTGATAAGTATGTATACCACAATGGTCACTTGAATACTTACTCTTTGTTTGTAACTGGGAAGAAGGTTACCCTGACTTCTTTAAAGCCCAATGAGATTGTCAAATCTGATTCAAACACTAGGGGTGAAAGATCTTTATTTACTTCTGTTTTGTTGTTGCTTATGCTTGAGAATGATAAAGATAAAGACTGTGAAAAAAATCCCTAGTGTAGTTAAACCATTACTTGTTGAATTTGCTCATGTAATCCCAGAGAAATTACATGTTGGATTACCACCAATTAGGGGAATTAAGCATTAGATTGACCTGATCCCAGGATTAATTCTTCCTAACAAAGCTGCTCATAGGTGCTCTCCTAATGAAGCTAATGAGTTACAAAAGCAAGTAGATGAGGTAGTTGTTAAAGGCTATGTTAGAGCTAGCATGAGTCCTTGTTCTATTCCTGCATTGTTAGTGCCAAAGAAGGATGGTTCTATGTGTATGTGTGTTGATAGTAGGGTGGTCATCAACATCATTATTAAGTATAAATATCCTATTCCTAGATTGGATGACATGATTGATGAGCTGCATGGGTCTAATGTGTTTTCCAAGATTGATCTTAGAAGTCGCTACCATCAAATCAGAATGAAGGAAGGTGATGAATGGAAGACAACCTTTAAAATCAAAGGTGGATTATTTGAATGGCTTGTCATACCATTTAGGTTATCTAATGCACGCAACACTTTCATGAGGCTGATGAATAAGGTGTTGAGACCTCTTATTAGAAAGTTTGTAGTTGTGTACTTTGATAAAATTCTGATTTATTCTCAATATGAGAGTGACCACTTGGAGCATTTGAGATGTGTGTTTGAACTGTTAAGGAAACACCAACTCTACGGAAGTTGGAGAAATGTAACTTCATGGTTAGCAGTGTTGTGTTTCTGGGCTACATGGTTTCTAAAGAAGGCATCTCTATGGATCCATCCAAGGTGGTGGCAATCAGATCCTGGCCTATTCCTTCTTCTATTACTGAGGTCAGAAGTTTTCACGGTTTAGCTTCGTTTTATAGAAGGTTTATTAGAGATTTCTATACACTTGTTGCTCTATAACTGATTGTCTAAAGAAAGGGATGTTCAGTGGGCCTAAGTCAGCTCAGATTGCTTTTGAATCTTTAAAGGAGAAGCTGAGTTCAACTCTTGTCCTTTCTTCGCCTAATTTTGATTCACTTTTTGAGCTTGAATGTGATGCTAGTTGTGTTGGCATTGGAGTTATGTTGATACAGGAAAGAAAACCAGTTGCTTACATCAGTGAGAAGCTGAATGGTTCCAAGCTGAATTATAATACTTATGATAAGGAGTTCTATGCCATTATTTCAGCTTTTGATCATTGGTCTCACTACTTGATACCAAAGCAGTTTGTTTTGTATTCTGATCACGAAGCTCTCAAGTAGATCAATGGGCAACACAAGCCGAATTAAAGGCATGAAATGGGTTGAATTCCTGCAGATGTAATCTTTTGTCTCTAAACATAAGACTGGGTCTTCTAATGTTGTTGATGATGCTCTTTTTGAAGGAGAAATTCCATGCTATCTATCCTGGAGTCCAGAGTTCTTGGATTCTCATTTAGCAAAGAATTGTATGAAGCTGATCCAAACTTTGGCTCTATTGTATGTGTTTCTCCAAATGATGCTAAAGGGCCTTATGTTATTCAAGATGGGTTCCTATTCAAAAATGGCAAGCTGTGCATTCCAAAAGGCTCTATTAGAGATTTATAGATTAGAGAAGCACATGGGGAAGGCTTGGCTAGTCATTTTGGCATTACTAAGATTGTGGAGATTCTGGGCGAACACTTTCATTGGCCTTCCATGGTTAAGGATGTTCAAGCTATTATAAATAGGTGTTCCACTTGTCACCAGGCCAAGTCCACTTTTCATAAAGGTCTACCCCTCTTCCAGTTCCTAGTTAGCCTTGGGAAGATCTGCGTATGGAGTTTATTGTTGCTTTACCAATAACTCAACATGGCAAAGATTCTATCATGGTGGTGGTTGACAGATTCTCAAAAATGTCTCATTTCATTCCTTGCCACACTACTAATGATGCCTCCAAGGTAGCAACATTATTATTTCAAGAGATAGTCTGACTCCATGGGATTCCAAAGTCTATTATCTCAGATCATGATACAAAGGTTTTGAGTAATTTTTGGAAGACCTTGTGGAAGCTGATGGGTACTAAGCTGCTGTTTAGCACTTCTCACCATCCCTAGACGGTCAGAATATAGTAACAAATAGGACTATATGGGTTTTTTTGAGAATGTTGTTAAATAAGACTTTGACGGTTTGGGATCTGAAGGTTTCTCAAGCTGAGTTTGCTTTCAATTGGATTCCAAATTATTCTACTGGCAAGTCTCTATTTGAAATCTATTATATTGCGAATCCACTAACACTCATAGACATGATTCCTTTTTCTATTAAGTCAAAGGTCTGTATTAAAGCTGAGAGCAGAGCTAAAGGGATCAAGAGGTTGCATGAGCAAGTCAAGAGCAGGATTGAGAAGGTGAATGTAGAATACCAGGCCAAGGCTAACAAGCATAGAAGACAACCTACTTTTGCCCCATGTTATCTGGTTTGGATCCATCTTAAAAAGGAAAGGTTCCTTTCAAAAAGGAAAAATAAGCTGATGCCTAGAGCTGATGGTCTTTTCAAATGTGGAGAGAGTTCCTACAAAGTTGAGCTGCCTGGAGATACCTCAGTCTCAAGTAATTTCAATGTTGGTGATCTGATGCCGTACTTGGAGGATGATTATCTTGAGGACTTGAGGAAAAGTTCAAACTTAAAGGGGGAGGATGATATGAAATTGACTCTAACCAGCCTAGCTTGAACTCATCTCAGACCGAGTCAGCTTAGACTCAGCTCAGGCCATGATGATGTTTCCCTCTATGGCACACTTTGAGAAGATGATTGGTGATCTTATCTGCCTCCTAGGAATCACCTTACTTAAATGGGAAGGTTGAAATGTGGGGCATGTTTGAAGATCAGCTTGCTAGTTCAACCGATCTAGGTCAGCCTGGAATAAAAGTCAGTTTTAAACACCCATTCTGGGTTAGCTTGGAGCAGGGTCAGCTTGGAACAGACTCAACTTGGGATTTTCAAACACTTATCTACTTTGATTCCTTCAATAACCAGGTCAAGTCATGTGATTAGCACGTGTGTGTGGTTGTTCTAGATGGTTCTAAGTAAGGATAAGGATTTAGATAGAGGCTCTTGTCTTATTTGGTAGCACCTGATCGTGGAGGCGAGTGAAGACACAATGGAGACAGGAGAGAGGACAACCACTACCCTATGTTGCAGTTTTTGTTCTTTAATTCTATTGGCTGATTTGTAACAACATTGTACTAGTTGTTTAGTCTAGAATATTCTTTAAGATGCCATATCCTCCTATAAATAGAGATGGTTTCCATTTGTAATGGGGAGAGTCGATATTGATTAATGAAAGTTTAATAGAGCTGATTATAATCATTGAAATATCTTCTTTACCTTTATGGATCGTTGATCTTGGTAGTTTGAAGTGGTCTCTTTATTTATAATCTTGGAGGCTTTGCCTTTATAGATTATAGTGGTGAGATCCCAAATCTTCATTACTTTTATTTGTATTTGTGGTGGCTTGACCTTTATCAAATATAGTGGTGGTTTTGGAGTGTTTCTGTTATTTGATTCTGGTGGTTAAGTCCTTTATGAGTCAAGTAGTAGATTATTTATCTATCCTTGTTACTTTTATCTTTCTGTTCTTGTTATCAGTTTGATTGTTGTGTTGTTTGGTTGCTGTGCTATTGTTCTTATTGCCAGCTTGGGTGTCCTTTTGTACTAAATTCCAGAAAATCTTCACAAAAACATTTAGTTGCTTTTCCATTGTGCTTGTTTGTTGTGGGTTGACTCAGTTTCATGAGTTTCCCCTGAAATTCACATCAACAGCATGGGCGGAGAAGATAGGGAACTTCAAAGTTTCTTCTTGACAGGTTTTCGTGGGTGGGCAATTGGTCCATAAGCACCCTCCAGACATGTATGTTGACGTTCCTAGGGGCTAGAGCATTCCATCTAGTAGCATATGAATCAGAAGGAAGAGTAGCATCGTAAATAGCTAACCTTATAGCCATAACTAAGTAAACCGATGACCCATTGAAATCCCAATGCCATGAATCCTCATCAACATAATGCGAATGACTTTCTATCAAATTACTAAGCGCCTCCAACTCATACTCTTCATCCCTAGCTCGGACTTGTCTTCTCCACATAAGTGTAAACCCATCAGGTGTGCATCGATTACCAGTCAAGCTATTTCAGTCCACCTCTAATCTGAATAATCTCAGAATTTTTTTTGCCAATGTCGAGTTATCAATAATCCATATGTCATTCCATGGAGACATTGAATTTCCATTCCCTATTGTTTTTGTGAATACGTTGGTAAGAATCGCTCCTTTACTATCAAGCTCATTCACGAACCGCCCAATTCCATACCAAATACCTGCTTTGAAAGTAGCAAAAGTAGCAGTAAGGTCCATGGATTATGAATTGTGGAGGTTCTTTAAATCAATGACCCATAGTGTTCAGGATATGTCCATACTACAAATAAATATATGTCACACACATATACATCCAGACATCATTAACTACAATATATATATATATATATATATATATATATATATATTATCAAGAATTAAAAGGGAGTGTACTTCAATTAATTGAACTTGTCTTGACAAATATTTATTCCAACTCTTCAAATAGTTAATTTATTTAAGTCCATTAATCATTAGTCCAAGTTTTTTAATTTAAGCCTTATGTATATAGTTAATTATACTAGTTAAATAATGATTTACCTAATGACATTTCACCTAATATAATAATAATAATAATAACTAGCAATGGACGGCGTTGGTTCAACCCCGTGCGATGTCGTGGGTTCCGTTTTCATATTTAAAGGCAATATCACGATCACAACATCATGTTTATGTTTACTTAAAAAAAAATCATAAAAGGAAAAAATGTTTAAAAGGAAAACAAAAAAAAAACAACAAAAAGAAAAAACTTTTATTTATGCGTATGGACGTAGGGCTAGGTAGTTCTTGTCGCGCGATCCGTTTTCATTTTTAAGGAAAATACCACAGAGAAACAACATATTACGAATAAAAATAAAAAAAGCAAACGAAAAATATCAAAAAAAATATTGCGAGAAAGATGTATGTAAAATAAAATGGTTAAAAAAGATAGTTGGGAAAAAATATTATAGATTAAAAGTTGAAAAAAAAAAACAAACAAAAGTGGAAGAAAAATCAAATGCATAAAAAAAAATATTACTAAAGTAATATAAAATTAAACAAAAGGTTAAAAAAAAATAAAACCTAAACCCCCAAGAAGTACAACAAAAAGTTAAAAAGATAAATTAAAATAAAAACATGTTAAATAAATTAGTTACTATGTAAAAAAAATAAAATAAATAAAATAAAAACAGAAGGGGGAAACTATATATACATAAGTTGAATAAAAAATAATATAAAATAAAATAAAGGTTAAAAAAATATCTAAACCAAGAAGTACAAAAATACTATATAAAAACAAAAGGGAAAAACTATGTATTAAAAAATTAAATAAAATATAGAACATGAGGGTTATATATGTAATTTTTAAGGAGCCAAAATGTAACTCTTAATTCAAAACTATTTTTAGTTAAGGAAAAAAATATTATTTTATTTGTTTTGGGTAAAAAGGATTACCCTGGTTAACTTTATTAAAATCACAATTAAAACAGGCATTTGACTGAATGTCAAGACGACTTACAACCCACGCACCAAAGTGCAACATCCAAAAGAAGTGACATACCACTTCCAACATACAAGTAAACAAAATAACCTATTACATCAATCTAGGGAATTACATAAAAACTAAAGAGTACAATGAATTAATATTAAAACTGGTAAATCCCATGAGATCAGCAAATGCTCCACCGGACGCATCCTCCTATATTAACACCCACATGTCATGCTACGTTTGACATTCATTGTAGACTTCTTCAACTTCATCATCATCGCTATCTTGAGTTACCGTAGTCTTATAATTATCCTTTTGACTGAATTAATATTATTTTATTTGTTTTACTTTAATATTTGTTTTATTTGAATCAAATCCAATATAATATTATTTGTATTCGGTTGAGGGATCCTACAAGTTGTTAAAGGTAACAAACACATTTTACCGAATTTAACAAACACAAATCCTATACACTATTTAATTATCCTATTTCATCTTTTATAGGGATTGAAGTTTTAAAGCAAGAGTAAAACCTCTTGGAGAGTTAACAAAGTATAGTAGTTTTTAGAAGTTGAATCCACAATAAAAATTTGGTAAAACAACTCATTCGTTTTAACCAATAAAACAAAAACAATTGCATCTCTTAAGTCGGGGATCTTATTTATTTTATTATGTAGCCCACGACAGATTACAAAATCGTATCATTCATTTTGCCCAATATAGCAAGAACAATTGCATCTCTTAAAGTCGGGGATATTTTTTTTGTTATTTTGTTTTATTTTATTATGTATCTCACGAGTCACGAGGCGGTACAAAATTATATAATGAATGCCCAATAAAACAAGAACAATGTTGCGGATTTTAGTAGTTATATATTATGCAGCACAAGGTGGGTATAGAATGTAAACTTTCGACAATCCACTTACGTATGCTAACATCCTATATTTGGAGATTGTTACGAACAAGTTGTGGTTTTGATTTACCAACGGTCATTAGGCTTATGTAAAATAATTACTCCGTATTAATCTAAGGGTAATACATAATGCATGCTCAAAATATTGAGATAGCATTGTGTAACACCCCAACAAGACGGAATTATGAGATGTCGAGAAAAGCACGATACGCCATGGAAATTACATAGATATTTCTATATGAATAAGAGAACACACAACAAAAGGCATCACATAGATCAATCAAGGTAATATCATTACAATAATTCCAGGTTTTAGTGCAACTAGTACAGTCTTTAATACGATTGTTCTTCCCATAAGGGAGCACACGGGTCATGCACCAAGTAAATAATAAACAACCAAGGAAGTGCTAACAAATGCGGATATCCTTGAACTTAACTAACAAAAGATGTGTAGCTCCCTTGATTCCAGTCCAGCTCTAGGAGTCTTCAAGTCTGGTTCCTCTGATTCACGGGATTACCTGAAAAGTGTATTAAAATCTATCAATACGAGGCTGGTGAGTTCGTATGTTTAAGTAAGACGAAAACGGTTTTGTGTCGATATATCCGAAAGTATTTGTACATTACAGGTAAAGCTATAGAGGTTATTTACAGTAAGCTGCACACATAAAGGCACAGGTAAGACCATTCAACAATATCCGATCACTAAACAACACATAATGCAAATAGTAACATATAATACAAATAGGGTTTAGTACTTAAAAATGTAAGCAACTTATCTCGTTTTGTCATTGTGGGTATGCAACTTTAATCTTGTGCATTGTATGTAAGTAACTTG
>JAOXNX010073080.1:0-10348 GCA_028566075.1 Solidago caesia | reverse complement strand
CTACGACCGGTAAGGGCGAAGCCCCCCGGAACGGCGTAGCCGTTCGATTAAGGGCTACGCCCGTACCGTCTCCATCGTTTTTTGTTTTTTTTGTTTTTTGGAATGGGTTTTTATTATAAAAAATCAAAAAATAAAAAAAAATAAAAAAATAAAAAATAAAAATACATACCAAAAAGAAGAGAGAATTGGGAGAAATGTGTGGCTAGGAATTGTTCTTTTGGTCTTTTTGAAATAGGTGTTCTCAATCTAACCCATCCCTATATATATATATATATATATATTAATAGTTTAACAACTACCTATATATTTGGTTAAAATTCAACAAGAACATATATGAATTACCTTTTGACGATAGCACGATGACGATGATTATGATGACCTTGTTAATGACGATACTTACTACTATTAATTATAATATTTATTTAATTTTAATCGTTAATATATTTAGAGAAGTCTTGTAACGTGCTTCCCGTTCATACTGTAGTTTACTATATATATTTAAATTTAATATTTAATTTAATAGGCCAACGAATTCATAGCTGTTTTATTCAGGGATTAATATGAAATTTGTAATAATTACTAATAAACTTGCTTACATTACAATGTAAGCTATATAAATATAAATAATTAAATATAACAATGTCATTGTGTTTCAATTTTGACGTTTTAATAGCTTAAGCATTTTGCAAGTGATAGAAAAATGGATTTTACTTTTGTGATTGGTTCTATTTTTAAAAAAATATTCTTAACTAGAAGTGCACATCGCAATGCGCAATGTTGGATAATTTTTGAAAAAAATTAAACTGTAGTGTACATAAAACTCGTAAACTTTATTTAGTACATGTGTCAAAAAATGATTGTGGCCGGCAACCGCCTTCATCGACGGCCGATTCTGTATTGTCTAACACACGTGTATACAAAAAGTGTGTATGTTATTATTGCTAGAATCTATAAAAATAAAAATGATTATGTAAATTAATTATAAGTAATATAAATATTAAATGATAAAGTAAAATAATAATGATAATAATTTTGATAATACTTAAAAATTCAATATTCAAAATTAAAATAAAGCCAAATGCTTTATGAAAGTAGATAATAATGATATAATTTCTTACAATAAGCTTCAAACTTATAATAGTTTATCACATTAGCATTTAATTATAAAATTCATATATAAACCCATAACCCAGGATGGCAATCGAGTTCCATTGGGAAAGAAAAAAAGAAAAAAAAAAGAAGAAATTAGAGTACCATTACTATAATTAGAACCCCGAAAACACATTCCTGCTACAAAATCAACCAATAACGCACACAAGTAAAGGAAATGTTCAAAAGATGAAGGGGCGCATTTAGGAAGACAAAAGTGTTTTGGTTTTTCAAGAAAGGATTTTTTTGCTAATGATAGTCTTATGAGTTATTTTTAGGTATATAAAAGTTTGTACTTTTTTGTTATTAAATTAAAAGGTAAGTTTTTTTTTTTTTCTTTTATATGTAATGTATCATCTTTTTATGCATGTTATTGACGGCTTAACAAAAACCACACATCACAAACTACAATTTCAACAAATTAATACATGCCCACATTTCATAAAATTCAAAAATAAAATCACAAATCACAAGCTAATTCTGTCTTAATAGCAGCAGAATGAAATTAAATCACTATTTTTACAATACAAAATGACAACATTTTTTGGCGGTCTAAACAAATAAGGATAAACTGAGAGAGAATAAGGGAATGGCCAACATTGTTTGCGAGACTTGAGATTCCAAAATCAATGCCCCTTGATGTGAAAATCAAAATCAACATCCGTTACAATTGGACAATGAATTGATGGTTACACCTTGGGGTTTTCATAGTATAGAACACTTTTACCGGGGTTAAAGAAGTTCCTGTACGTAAATGTCGTGAAAATAAAATTAGGAAACAAATATAATTGCTCTTTAGCATATAGGAAGAATGGAATCAAGGCAAAAAGGCTGATAAGGATCGGCATCCATAACAAACCCTTCTGGTAAAGTATGAAAAAGCCGGTACAAAAAGCGATCATCATGGATGCTATAGATAAGTAAAGATATGCTAGACCTAATATCAGCTTTTTGGGTGCTGATACCAAGAAATCACGTTCACCATAACGAGATGTGAAGATAGACAAGAACACGAAGAGAATTGAAGTTGTTGAAAACAACAATGAAATGGCATCTGCCACAACGAAAATCTGAAAGCTTAATTTCGAATGGAAGATAGGGATACCATTGTTTTGATCATATCCCCCTGGAACTGTGAAAGCTGCAGTAAATACCATGGTGGCGACAAGCGCTGCAACCACTATAGATTGAGCACCTACTTCTTTCATCCATTTCTCACCTTTGGCGACCAGATCTCGGTGATCTATTTTGAATAACTCATGTGGTGTTAGACCATCTTTGTTCCTTCGTTCTCTATAAGAAGGAGGGATCATTTTCTTTACTTCCTACAACACAAACAACCTAAATAAAGTTAGAAACTATGGTTATAATAATCATGATCAATGAAAAGAGTTGTATATATATGCACCTCAAACCATAATAACTCCCTTTGCATCTGAAAAACAACTGAAATATCCTCAAGTTGTTTATAACCCGCACATATCCCAACCAAGTGCAACATATTGTTCTCGTTTGGATCTCGGAGAGGAGTTATCATATCTTTCATTGCACCTATCTCGTACAATAGGTTGTAGATACCTGTGTGACGATATTTGACAGCTATGTGAAATATAGTTTGATTGTTATCATTTACCTTCCAAATAAGATCAGGATATTGACGGATGAGCTCAATTAAAAAATCAGTATTGCCCATTTCTGCAGCAATAAAAAGTATCCTCGAAGAGTATGTTTTCTTTTCAGGTCTTCTGATTATTTTCTGGCTTTCTGTTTTCATTTTTGCAATATGGTCCGAAATGACTCTTTGCAGTCTTTGTAGATGTATAGTTTCTTGATTTTCCATTACAGTTATCTCATTTATCTTCTGGATTACGTCATGCACGTACACAATATTTTCCGAAATAAGCTTTTGCAGTTCCAGAGCTTGATCTGCCTTACCAGAAATTGGCTTGTTGTCTTGCTTGATTGAATCTGGGGCCCCTTTGATTATGTTTTGGGTTTCATCATGCATTCTCACAAGGCTTTTGGAAATGAGGTTTTTTAATTGTGAAGTATTTGGTTTCTGTCTGATTATGTCACCCATTGTGTAAATATGATCCGAAATGAGTTGTTGTAGTTTCATAACTTGAACAACCCTTCCAGGAGCTGACTTGTCTTGCTTATTCAAGTCTGGCGGCCCTCTGAGTATTCTATCAATTTCATTTTTGGGCTTTTGTGATATATCTTTCCAAATGATTCGTAGCAGTTGCAATGCTATGCTTTCATTTGCAGGAGCTTTCACCTTTGAACTACCGAATCCAAAAACTGAAAGCAACAGCCAGAAAAGAAGCCAAATTCAGGATGCCAATCTTTAAGAGTAAAATTTAATGATATAGAGCTCGGACTTCTAGTAATTAATTTGGTTGATCATGTAAAAAAGATTGCTTTATACTATGATTCAGAGATGTTTGGCATACTACATTGATCTTAAACTTGAAAAAGTTTTACTTGATGAATCATATTTATTATATTTTAGAGGTAAAACTTGATATGTATAAACTAGAAATCATGTGAGGTAAGGGCCTTAAGTGAAATCATATCGAACTTTCAAATGACGCGTTAGGTCTTAAATTATATTTTAATTTTGCAATTACTACATTGTAAGATACTCAAGCTACGCTAAAGATTTATTCGCAAAAAGAAAAAAGAAGGAAAAAAAAAAAACAATTTCATTTAATAGTGAAATTCACATGCATTTTTGATCTCATTTTGTCACATAAGCTAGGTTAAACCTGAAATAACTTGCACAACGAAAATATTGTGTCTTGCAGTATTCACTTTTAACCAAATTAAACCAATTCGCCCATCACTTGAAGTTCATTTTATGGTACATATTGTGATAAAAAGAAATATCAACTTCAGGTACACCGAATTTAAAGAGTAGTGGGTTTGGATCTCCAAAGCCAAATGGAGGTTTATTCTTAGAATTTTGATGTGTAAGTAGAGATTTTTACCTGATTTGATGGTTTTCCCAGTGACACTGGCTTTTGTTTCGTTGGATGCTTCAGGCTTTCCATCCAAATCTTCTTGTACAAGCCCATTACCAGGTTTTTGACGCTTTTTTGCAGATAACTGATGCATAACAAACATCAAGGAGTAGAGATTCTTACCGGAGTTAATGGTTTTCCAAATGATATTAGCATCTTTTCCAGAAGATGCTTCTGTCTTTTGATCCAATTTTTCAGGTGCACCCACACTACCAGGTTTTGAGTGCTGAATTTCAGATGATTGATTTGTACGAAAGATCTTCGAATTGAGATATTTACCCAGCTTGACAGCTCTCCCCTTAATATTAGACTGTGTTTCACGAAATGCTTCAGGCTTTCGAGCTAGAAGTGCGAGTACATTCCCACTACCAAGTTTGGGATACATATTCACGATCTTTAGTGCGATATCTAAAAAAAATATTCAACAATCGCTTTGTTATGAAAGTATAAAAGCAAGAAAAATCAGAGGAAAAAAAATACATAAAGATTTTCCTTATACATAAAGTAATGGACATAACCTAAGTTGTATAAAGAGTTCATTGTAAAGATATAATTCATGAAAACCAAAAATCATGGTTGATGTAATTGTTACGCAAAATCTTAAACAACGTAAATTTTGCAAATAATACTTTCGTTTTACTTATAGACTAAATGCATATAGAGTCTTATAGACATTTACTGATGGAAGAACACCTAGTTTATAATAGATAAACAAGGAATTGAAGAGAGAGAGAGAGAGAGAGAGCGCATATAAACAAGGAAAAAAGAGAGAGTGCATATAAACAGATTATGATAAACAACAAAAATCTAAAATGTGCAGGTGCAATAACCAAAAACTAAAATGCTTACCAAACATGTCATTCTCCACGCATTTCTCAAGAAGCCAGCCACGATTCGTATTATTCCAACCATCAGCATCACACAAGTCATTGGACTTTTCAAAAAGATACTCGACTACATTATAATTTCCAAACAAGGCAGCCGCATATAGTGGCAACATTTGTCCAGCACCAGGGATTGTCACCAAGTCTCTGTTCTTTTCTACCATAATCGTAACCGTTTCAAGGTTTCCAGCAGCAGCTGCCAAATAGAGGGCAGTGTTGAAATTTTCATTTTCAAGTGCCAAGTCTTCCACATTCATCAAAGCCACTAGATTTTTTACAAACACTGCCCCTAGTTTGGGTACTTTTGCAGATGCTGCAACATGAAGTGCAATTTCTCCATTTTCTGTGATGCTATACCTTACCAAGCCTCGTTTCACCTTAAGAATTGCTTCGGCAGCATCCCAGTCACATTTTATTGATGCTTCGTAAAGAGGGACACCCAAATTGAGGTACCCTACTCGGGATCCTTTACAGTAGCAGTAGCAGTACCAATGCAAATAGTTAGTATTAAGCATTAGCCTCAGTGAATAAGGCAGTCTTGAATCTTTCAATTTGGTGTCACACGTTATTATCAATAACTCCACCGTAATTTTGGTGTAAGCTAGTATACTGACACAGTAAAAAGAAGGGGCAAGAGCTTGTTGTGTTTACATGAGAAGTTTGAGGATTAAAAATGTTTACCGCAAACTAGAATCAAAATTTTCTTGGCATACTGGTCAAACTAACGACACAGGATTATAATTATCATTAGTTTATGGATATCATCTGCGTTGTTTGACCAATCTCAACATAATCCATATATCTCAAAAATTATGGTTGCTGCCATACCCACCTTCTGAAATGACAAAATTGTGCTTGGCATAAACTTTGTGGAATGATCGTATTCATGTGCTTAATTACTAGCATGTGCCAATAATCATCAATTGAACTAAAATACCTTTAAATAAATTTGATTTGATATAAATGATCTCTCAAGGGATGTCTGACTAACCTTATTTTTGGGCTTACCAGTTATATACTAAATGTTCAAAACCGATAAACTTCATTCTAATAGCTTATTGGTCTATCAGCTTGAGATTATTACTTAATTAAGCCCATAAGAGCACATGGTATGCTTCGATGTCAGCCTTCGGCATCGAGCTTCATCCCAAAGATGATCGGGGTGGGAGTAAATAAGGGTGTCCGGGTGGTTTGGGAGTAAATAATGTTGGCCCATCTGGATCATCTTAGCCTGTGTGAGTTTTGTTCATTAGACATGTTTGATTCGAGCCCGAGATGATCCGGATGGGCCAACAAATAAAAGTTGTGTGTCTATGGTGGGATGGGAAAAGTGACGTGTTGTCCTGGGTGGGTTGTTGCATACCTCATGCTCTAAGTTTAGAGCTAATAAGCTCATAAGCAGGTAAACTAATCCTGTTGACTTTTTAAAGTTTCAATAAACCAATTAACCCAAATATTAGTTAAACCGAAAATCCCCTTAATTTTTTGATTTTACCAAATTTTGATTAAACAAAAATCAAATTAGGAGATCAGCTATATCAACTATTATGAGTTAAAGGAAATCTGTTCTTGATTAGGGTATCCAGTATAAATTAGTCACATGCTTTTGGGATCGAAAAGTTACTGTCAACCAATAAAATTTCATTTTTTAGAAGTGTTTTGATTGATTAAAACTTGAAAGTGGACACTTATTTTGAGATGGAATGATACACACTACTTCATAAATAAATTTATCACTCCATAACAAATGACAGTGTTGGTTGGAAATGGTTTCTCAACCAGTGCTAAATCCGGAGCTAGCGTAGAGCTAGCATGTAGACCGAAACTAAATGTGGTGTAAAACATGAAGCTTTAAGTAAAAGAAATTACCTGTAAGTAGAAATCGACGAGGTAGATTCGGTAGTTGTCTTGTATCTTTAGCATTCGGTAAAGCCGTGGTAGTGATTTCCGGCTGTTGTTTATCCTCAGGGACTGGGGATGATGGTGCACCTGCTGATGCTGCTGCTGCTGCTTCATTCGACGTCATCTGTACAGTAGTAATGTATATACCATTAATCAATGATTAAAAACCATATATATATATATTGTGCTTGCATTGCTACATTGATGGTTAAATTATAGTGCAACTGAACTGATGATAATATACCCACCTCTGCGTCAGAATGAGTGATTATTATGATTATCTAAGAATGAACGAACTAACGAATATTTGATACTATGAAACAAAATTATAACTTATAAGGTCCTGAGATGTGATCCACTTAATCTATGAATTCCATGATTCTTATACAAGCTATACTTTCTTGGTCAACGTCCATATATGAATACAAAGCTAGCTTAAATCTAACAACTAAATTTCTTTTTTCTACTATTATAAATTTATAATTATAAATAGTCCATTTATAATATTGGCCCAATTAAGTAGTCTTTTTTTAATATTTGGCCCAGCAATTTCTTTTCTAAAGCATTTATGGTTTTATATATAGTAGTTCAATCAATAGATATCGACGTTTTTTTCTAAACAAAATAAAAAGTGTTTTTTATTCTTCTTTGTAGGTTTCATTATACTAAACTATTCGATGTTTTATTAGCGTGTTTATAATTTTTTTAATAAAACTTTTTTGTTTTTGTTATTTTAGGTTTTTGACATGTTATCTATGAATTTATATATACACTAGTCTTAATATCTATACGATGTACGGATTGATTATGTAGATATTTTTATTTTGTTTTATGATTTTTTTTTTTTTATCTTTGTATTCATTTATTTTTTATTTTCCTTATTGTATTTATAAAAATAAAGAAGGAAAAAAGTTAGCATATTATTATAGAATATAAATTAAATTAAAATATAGAATATGGAAAGTAGATCTCTACGTAAATTATTAAATACCATTATTTTGATAAGTAAATTACGAATTTTAATTTTAAATGATTGATTTATATATGGATAGATATGATAACAATATAATAATAAGAGTTTAATTATATTAGGTATATATGTCTACTAATTATATAATAGTTTTATTTTACATGGTAACTAACAAATAGGATTTAATAATATAGACCAAAACATTTGACGCTTAGATATTGTGCCACGTGTCGATAAAAAATATTGTAATCCTGTTTTATTTTATTGATGATGATAAATGATGATTGATAGATATGTTTTTTCCATGTATGCCGACATATGTTTGATATGTTAATTATTATTATTATTATTTTTTTTTTTTTTTGAGCAAAGAAAAGTAAATATATTTATAAAACATGAACTTCTAGCGAATTACTAGAAGTCCAAAAATGTACAGGTACAATTACAACGACAGTTTAGACCGAATCACTACACTCGATATTAAACTCTTCTTGAGACTTGAACTGCTAAGAATGCAAAATGGGTACGAAAAAAAACCCGCACCAATTACGGTAAGATAACCAAGATCCGAGAAAAAAAACCCCACCCAACAGAGGCCGAGCCACCGGTTTTCACTCTATGGTGTTTTTGATGCATTCTCAAATAAGTCTCAATGACCGACTACAAAGACAGAAAACTATAATAACGGATTAGAAATCCAATCCGCCCACAACCTCTTTCTTTTCTTATTTCTATTCGTGACCCGAATAAATGATTGAGCAATAATAAGATCGACCAAATACTCCTTTCTTGAACACCCGGATTAAAAACCTTCTCATTTCTGAATTTTCATAACGACCACCACACAGTAAAAATAATAGCCTCGATCACTTCTTTTTTATCCACATTTATGTGCAATCCCTCGGCCCAATTCATCAAGTTTGTCGGCCCAAAATAAGAACTGGGCCTAATTTGCATCCAATTGAAAATTACATTCCAAACTCTTACAGCAGTGTCGCAATCACCAAATATATGCTCACAATTTTCAACTTTCTTCGAGCATAAAGGACATAACAGTGAAGGAATATCCATACCTCTATCAACCAGATTTGAGCGAGTGGGGATTCTATTACGGAGAGTTCGCCATGCATGAATGTTAACTTTTCGAGGGACGTTTTTATTCCACCTAGTAGCCGGACCGTCAATTGGTAACACTTTATCATCAATCGCTAATCTCACGTCTTTCACAGTGAATGCCAAACCATTATGGATAGAAAAAGTCCATCTATCATTACAATTATGCAGTTTAACCGACCTGAGAAGCTCAATAAGGTCAAAGAGCTCACTTTCCTCCGCACCGCCACGAATTGGTCTTCTCCACTCCGGTGTCAAAACATTATCATTCCAACGATCCCTTAACCGCACATGCTTATTAAGATCAAGGTTAAAAAGACGAGGGAACCTGTAGCGAAGAGCACTACTCCCATTCCAAGCATCAAACCAAAATAATGTGTTTGCGCCATCCCCAACTTGCATAGAGAACGCATTAGAAGGAATAATACCCGCCGCATTTAACTTAATAGCGTCTTCAATGATCGTATGCCATATTCCCGCTTTAGTGAAGCCAACACGATCCCAATCCCCAAACGAAATAGGCTTGTAAATATTGTTAATAACCGCTACCCACAAGGAATCATTATCACTAACATAACGCCATTTCCATTTAAGGAGCAAAGCACGATTAAGTGCGTCCAACGACCCCAATCCAAGACCCCCATACTTCTTACTAGCCAAGACAGAATCCCACTTTATCCAATGCATTTTCCTATGCCTCTCGTCACCACCCCAAAAAAACTTAGCCCTTATAGATTCAAGTTCCTTCCTAACAATACCCGACATTCGAAATAAAGACAAATAATAATTACCAACCGAGCCAAGGACGGAAGAAGTGAGAACAAGACGACCACCAATTGATAACATATTAGATTTCCATTTCGATAAAAATTTATTGAACTTTTCTTTAACCGGTTTCCACGCCTCAAATCTTCGCATATTCGCACCAATAGGAACCTGATGTGTAAAATCGAGTTTAAAAATTTATAAACAAAGACTACCTAATTACTGACTACTACACACTTGCGGGCAGTGGACCCGTTCGTATGTAATATAGCTAAAAGGCAAGTCCGGGATCGAACACAGGAACTGGTGACTAGGAAAATTGCTAAATTTAAAGTAATACAAGAAAAGAACGTTTAATGACCAAGGGTCAGTTGGGGTTTTTGAAAATCAACTTATTAAACTAAAAGCGGGATCCGGTATGACCGGGGCAATGGATGTCCGGAGACGGTGGAAATAGCGATGAATATTGATTTGTGAAAACAGATAATTAAAAAGCACATCCACCAAGAGTCAGTTCCACAACGAGTTCTGGTTGCACATTT
>JAOXNX010073052.1:0-10352 GCA_028566075.1 Solidago caesia | reverse complement strand
AGAGTTGTATTCACCCCCCTCTACAACAATATCAATACAAGTTATACTTTGGTATACTTGTTCTTGGACCTAACAGTGTACAATCATATAACATTTACATTAGAGATAAAGCAATAAATGTTTATTACAGGAATTGTACAAGGAATTTTTACAAAACAAGATAAAATGAAAAGTAGGCTACTGATGTGATCCCGAGGCTTCTTCAGTAGATTTCCTTTTCCTGGTGAATGGAACATCTGGTTCAGTTTCTGGTTCAACAACTGGAACAATACCCAAAGTTCTTTCTAGCTTTGACTTGGACTCCATCTTTTTCTTGAGAAGCTTTAGCCAAGTTCTTTCAGTTTTGCTAATTTCTTTCTTGGCTTCTAGAACTGTAACCATTCCACCCACTCTTGAAAACCAAAAAAGAAGACATCTGGATTGTCCAGATATTGAGTGCTCCTATCATCCCTGTCTAAATTGATGTGAAAGTGTTTGGTGCCAGGCTTGATTGTAACCTCGATTTGTACAACTTTTGCATTGTTGTGTCTCTTGTTCATTAGATCTTGGTAGATAAGAATCGCTTCTTCCTTAGTCTTAAACTGGTAACCCATAGTGTATGCACTTTTAACAGCTTCCAGTAAGTCACTACGGGTCACTGGGGATGGTTCCGAAAAGGTCCTGACATAAGATTCAGCTCTTTGTCTTGTTGTCCTGGACCTAGGTGGCAGAGCACTTGTCTTCCTTGTTCTCAACATTTTCAACACTTCATCTAACAACTTTTTGTCCCTTGCTTTTTTAGCAGCAATGCCCTTATCCCTTTTTTTTTTGCATTCAGCCACACTGGTGTGTGTAGTCTGAGCATCCATCTGTTGTTCATCAATGGGGCAGTCCTTCAGTAGCACCAAATATTCAAGAATTTCTACAGCCTTGATGATCTGTGGAAAATCCTTAATGGATCTGTATTGGTCGACTAAGATACCCAACAATCCAACATGATTGTTATCAAGTGTTCCCATGCTTTGCATCTGGATCCTGTTGGTTATGAGTTGTTCCCTACCCGCCTTTTTCCTTTATGTGATCATGTCAGACAGATTCCTCAAATGTTGATGATTAACTTCAGAAATGGGTGGAAGTTTGTCTTCTTTATCATCATTACCCTTGCTACCCTTACTGGCATTAGTACCAGTAAACTCTTCAAGAACCTTTCCTTTCCTAGTATCCCTGACCACTTTTGGTTGTTCCCCCTTAGGTCCCGATCCTTGTACCTTCTTCTCCACAGTCCTTTCCACTTTTGGAGGCACCTCTGAGAGCATCAACTTCTCTCCAGTCAACATGTCCAGATTGATTAACAGGGAGACTGCTGAGATGACTCCAATCTTTTAAGAGCAGTGGAGAGAAGTCTGACAGATCTGGCTATATCATTCATTTCCTTGGTCTTTACTCTGTTGGGCACTCTTTTTATCTTCACTGTTTTTCTTGAGTTGAGAGAGATCAACTCTGTCAGCTTCAGTGAAAGAGGAATCCGAAGGAGGTTAAGTTGTAGCTTTGGGTGCTTCTGTTAGATTTACTATTTCAGTATTATGTTCATTGACTCTAGCAGATAGCACATCAATGGTGGTCTTTATGGTACCAATCTCAGTCATAACTGGAATTAGATTGAACCTGATAGGGAGTACATTGTTGATGTCAGAAATCTAATTTTCACCAAATCATCTTCCCTCCTTGCCAGAGTTTCTTCCATTTTCCGGCACACATCATCTGTCACCTTTTTCACCAGTGCACCCTGATCTAAAACTGGCTTGCCTACCAAAATGGCAACCTGATTTTCTAACAGTCTCACCCCTGTCTTGATCATATTCACAAAAGAAGTCAAATGAGTTGAAATTAAGTTCTGGACTTCTTTGTGAGTTAGTTGAAAGGCATAATTCAAGGCTTTTGACACATTGTTGCAGCTTTCAACAAGATCGTTTAGTTTCTGGAACACCAATAATTAATTGACATTAAAATTTCCAATATCTGAGCTACGGATCGACAAGTTGTAATGTGAACTGTTTTTAGATCAAAAAAGGATCTGGTGTTTGCCTCAATAGACTTAAGTAAATCCTCCACCCTTTTGAGAAAGTCTTGGATTTCGGCTTTTGTTAAGTCCATTTTGGCTTCCAAAGACTCTGTACGACTGTTAGGAGCACTAGTGAATGTTACTGGAGTTATTCTGGTGACTAGAGTTTGAAGAGCAGAAGATAAAGCTTCAAAAGTTTGCTCTTCGAGAACCTCTTCTGTAATGGGAGGGAGAACTGGTGCTGGGAGTTGTTCTATTGGGAATTGAGAGATTGTGAAGTTGGTTGAGAAAACTGGTGGTGGTATTATTGTTGTTGTTGTTGTTGAATCAGTGGTGGGTGCTATTGAGATGGGTGTTGAAATTGAAGTGATAGAGGAACTAATGAAGTCAGAGGTTTGGTCAGGATTCTGTACAGTAGAATCCACTCCTGAAAACTCCTCATTAAAAACTGTTTGATCAGAGTTAGATAACTCTAGATCAATCACATCATCATTCAAGTCATTCGAGAGTACCAAGAATCTGTCAGATGTATCCTGGTTTTCACCAGTTTGGAGCACAATCATTATGACATCATCGTTGGGGATGGCAGACACTGGGATTGCCTTAATTACACCTCTGCCATCAACTGATGTAGTATCACTGGCCGTAGAGTGTGGAAGTTCCTTTTCCAGTAGTGTTTCACTGGGAACCTCATCATTTCGTGCATCAAGAGTGTAAGAGGTTTGGCTATTACGTGCTTGTGCAAACACGGACTCTATTGTGTGCTGGGCTGGCATACTTTGATCTTCACCACTCCCTCCTAAGGAGATGTTGGGAGTGGCTACTTGTAGGTTTCCCGTTTACTATCTCTAGAAATCTGTTGGGAGACTTCTAGAGGGTTGGCTTGGCTACTACTGTTAGTGGCATGTCCTGGCTTCTTCCTAAGACGATGAGTGTTTCTTTTGCCTTTTGGAAGCACTAGAGATACTGTTTGAAGGTTTCCAGTGGTAAAGGAAGGACTAACACTTTGTTGGGGTTGGGTGGAAGGCTGCCCGAGATTGGTAACCCTCAAAACCCCACTAGAAGATCTGACGGGTCCCTCATTATTTTGAGGCCCGCCCAGACTTCTTTTTAGCTCAGCTGGTGTTGTTGCACTAGTTGCAAATGCACGTAGCATAACAGATGGGATAGCTACATGTAGAGACAAAAGTGTTCAAGTCTCTCATATACTCTGGGGGAGAGTAATCTAGTGTATTATCATGATATGGATTCCCCAGAATTTGCTTGAAGATCAAAGAAAGGAAAAAACAGAAAGGCACAAATTCTTTACGTTTACCTTTTAGTATTTCACTGAGACTCTTGAAGATGATCTCAGCAAAATCCACCCTATGTCATTTCTAGAGGCAGTAAGCGATCTCCAGTTGTGCGTGGTTGATCTATTCAAACCTCCAGATCCTCCACCCAGACACTCAACAATATGAATGAAGAAGAATCTCCAAGAAGGGGACATATTCTTCATCTGAATGGTGCCCTTTGTCTTCAAAGTCCTACCCATCAACCATAGAACTTCCCTTAAATTTACACCAAAGGGAAGTTCTACTGATATCTCATTCACCGCAAAGTAGTAGAGATTAAGTACCTCTATAAGTTCATCTTTATCAATGGTCGAAATTGTTCAGATTCGGAGTCATAGGTTGCAGTGTACCAGAACTCGCATAGGTATTCATGATACATGCGAATTGGGTTTAGTTTTAGAGCACTATAAAAGGGGCAGGATTTGAAGAATTTGGTGATTCCCCCTATGATGGAGTTAGGATGTTGTGACCCATCTAACCTTGCCATCCAATTGTTTGGATTTATTTTTATCTGGCAGATATGTGTTTGGTGCAGTAGTGACACTGGTTGGTGGATTATAGATGGATGTAAGAAGATTTCTATTAACTTTGGGAGCCATTTCTTCAAAAATGAAACTTAAAGTGTGAAGCTTTTTGGATTGAAGAAATTTAGAGTTTTGACAAGTTGTAGAGTTTTTGAAGAGGTGATGATTGAAAGTAAATGAAGAAGTAAAGAAGGAATGAAAAGTATAAAGCGGTATTTATAATGAACCATAAATATCTATAATAACTTTTAAAAGTTAAAAGTTTTTATAATTTTGATCGGGTTTGAAATCTGAATTCGAAAAGTTTTTACCCTCTACGTCCGCATTAAATGCGAGACGGATGACAGCCCATACCTTTTTCATTTACCAATAAAACGTGATCATTACTTTTTTACCTTTTCCATGTAAAACAAGACACGTTGTAACAACATGGACATACAAGTGAACAAGTATCTATAACGTTATGAAAATCTGGAGCTCATTCCCGTTTTAGACACAACCAACATATACTGATTAGAGACACCAGTATTAATTGTCCACTAGAGACTTTCCAGTGAAAAACATTTTTCAAGATTCAATCCAGACGACTCTTGATAATGAATTACATGGTGGAGGCGGGGCATAGATCTCTACCCCGAATCCGTGAATGACTCTGTTGCAAATCAATCATTAACTTGAAAACCTAGACATATAAAACATATATAACTGACATAACATATGGGTCGGACTTCAAGGACGTATACTACAATATCATCTCATAGAGATTAATGTAATATAGATATCATCTCATACAACTAAAGTCACGTATACTACAACATCATCATCTACGCACAACGTAGTATACACATTGTAGTATAGACATTGTAGTATAGGTGAAAGTCTTATAGCAGCCCCTTGTCATGAATTGCATTGCAGTGGACACC
This sequence comes from Solidago caesia, assembly GCA_028566075.1. Taxonomy (NCBI): domain Eukaryota; kingdom Viridiplantae; phylum Streptophyta; class Magnoliopsida; order Asterales; family Asteraceae; genus Solidago; species Solidago caesia. The sequence continues at coordinate 5,530 of JAOXNX010073052.1, read as the reverse complement.
AAAACATGCACTAACAGATTACCCCTTGACCGTTGCAATCAATTCTGTCGAACACCGATAATCATTAGTTATAGAAAACCTGCATCAACAGACTCCCCCCTTAACTAACGATATCGGGTTTTCTTTGTTGAGACTCGATCTTCTGGCACTACACTCTGATCTTCAACCTACAAAATCCCTGTATCTTTATGACAACCAACTAACCCTACACATCTCATCGTAGTTCTCCCCCTCAACAGAAGCCACCTTCGAATCAAGCATAATGCAATGCCTGACTCATTGCCCGAGAAATTAATCACGTCTTGCCTAACTGACATATAATATTAAGGTTGAATTTCCAACAATCAGCATCGAACTAATTAATTTTCACAAAAATAAGAAACTCTGTAGCTTAAATCACAAACTGTCGTACCATAAATCCTGTCTCAACTGACTATGTCTTGTATCTTCACAACTCTACCAATCACCCAAAGTCTTTCCTACCAGATCTTTCCTTCAGTTATATACATCGCCAAACACATAAAGATCTTAATCTTGCAACAAAAATGGAGAAAAATTGCCTGATTATCATCTCTACATTTTGGAATATAGAATAGGTTCAATCTTCAAATACTCAAGAACAAGTAATTAGCTTCATCACAAAAATACTTTGACAACAGTAAGAACATCTGCTTTATAATGATCATCTAATGATTAATTCCAATCAGAACCATGATCTTCATTACTACTCGAGCATCCTTGAAATATAGGTACCATCATCAATTTGTTAATTTGAAAGAAATGAACAAAATAACACTTTGATCTCGCCTCGAGTACTTCAGATTTTTGCTCAAAAATTAAAGCCCGAGGTACTGTGAAAATTTGATACCCCATTTTCTTTGCAAAAACTCGGAAAATCAACCCATCTTTTGTTTGTCTTAGGTTTTGACTATCTCCCATTCTTTGCTTCATCTTTTCCTTCAAACGGTCCATAAATAAATCCTATCATTAATAAGTTTCATACGAACTTACAATGACTTAGGTCAAGTTCGTTTGACACTTAAACTCCATCTTAATTAAATGCCACAACAATATTTGTAACCGAATACACCAATTCTAGGATTTGGTACGTGGCAATCAATAAAACTCCATATAATGCAATCCATATGCTCACAATGAATTGAGATTCATGATTAATTTGTCTATACGTGACACTTTATATGAATCTCATCACAATTCATTAGTTTTCACAAGTCTACATACCTACATAAATAAATTAATTCCCATATTAGACTTCGAACAAACATAAATCCATGCATACCGATTGTTTTTTTTTTAGTTTCATTCAGTCGCAATCTCAAACAATAAAATCAAAACACCCGCTTTCAACAAAAGAATATAAATTTCGAGAAATTAATTCTGTTCAAAAATTAACACGACATGTTCATATATATGTATCTTCATCATCTCATGCCAATTAATTGGAGACTTAATTAATTCATTATGTACTACATCCATATACGTATGTAAATAATGAATTATTTAAGTCACTACAGATTTGCATTTGTTTTTCTTCTTCACTTGTCACATTGCTCGACTGTAAAAAAATAAATTAAGTAACTCCCAATGCCGTTTTTCACGGGTTTTGGGTCCTAATACCGTCATGGTGTATGGGAGAGGTTGAGATGTACTGCTTCCAGGTTCTATGTAGGATAGAAAATGATGATAGAACCCTTGACCTCTATCTCTAAAGGCAAAGGTGTTAACCACTTGATCCAACATTGCTGGTTTCACATTGCTTGACTGTCTGAAACAAAAATCTTAAAAACTTTTAATCACGCATAGAACTAAACTGGATAACCACTGTAAGGTCCATTTGACCGGTGAACACGAGATCTGTACGACATTTGAGTGTGCGAAATCCACTCAGATTCGTTCATTATGAGGCTTTAAACAATCATTCACGTATACACATCCAAAACTAATACAATTAGAACAGGAGATATATCAATAGAAAATTCTTTATAATTAATCGAATAATTACAAGAATAAATCCGTTTACAATACATTTCAATGATTCCAGATTACAATCAATCCAGATGATTCTTGATAATGAATCACATGGTGGAGGAGGGGCATAGATCTCTACCCTGGATCCGTGAATGACTCTGTTGCAACTTAATCATTAACTTGAAAACCTAGACATATAGAACATATATAACTGACATAACATATGGGCTGGTGTTTTGGTCAAAAATTACCTAAAATAATCTACGTTGAAGACTTAAGAAAATTAGGTAACCAAACTTTCGTTCATGAGGTTGTGTGCTTGGGAGATCTTGAGTTTCAAAGATGCTAGTCTAATAAAAGACTTGTAAATAAATTATGTCGACTTACAAATCACAGGATTGCACTTACAAGGAAGTAAATAAAAGGGTATTTCGAATCAAATAAGATCAAAATAATGTAGCAAAGTAAAATGACAATGAATATACTAAATAACAATCAAGATCTTAAATGAAAGCAATGAAAATGAAAGTAAAGTGGGAATAAGAATAAAGACACCGTGATTTGTAAAAAATGTTGATTTTGACAAAGGTGCAGTGCTGAATTCGTTTAGACTTTGGTGTGGAGTTGTTTGTGTGAGTTCATAGTGTTTTGGCGTCATGCTAATCATAATCATTGAATAATCAGAGTTGTGTATTTTTTATTACTTATATATTAATCATGGTTTGTTCGGAAAATATAGGTAAACATTTGTTTGTTGTTTAAGGAGCTCCGAGAGGTAAGATAACTTATTTTTAATACACGAGGGACACAACAAAACTTAGCTTTGATAAATAATCCTCATTTTATGTTGTTTAAACTATCTCATGTGTATGTTGGGTATGAGATGTATGTGGGAGGTTCATTGGGGCATTGTTTATGCATACTTAGTAGTTATGAGCTTGATTGTGATAATGAGGCTTAAAGTAGTTTGTGAATGTGTTGTGTTTGATAATTGTGGACTTGTACACGTAGTACACTAGACATGATTTAAGTTGTCATGTCACATGCACGTAGTACACTAACGGATTACTCGTGGATATGGTTATGCTTATCCATAACGACGTCGATGGACCCCGAAAGACTATCCATCAAGTCGGGTGTGAGATTCTCTATGAGGTCTTATGACCGCATAAACACAACCTTATTACTTGTAACAACCGTGACCAGAACGTTCTGATCAATCGTGTCGAGCGTGTCCATATATGAGAATCGAGATCGAGTCTTCGCGAGTTCATAATAAGTTGAGTGGTGAGTAGTTAATATTGGAGTTTAAATGATGAGATGTGAATTCGTAAAGGAATGACTAGTTGCTCATAGAAATGCCAAATTAAAATGCAAACCATTTTGAAATAAAATGTATTTATTTTATGGACGACAAAAATAGTCAAGTTTATAGCCGTTGCAAACGTAAATGAAAAATATATCCATTCGGGTCATTTAAATGTTTTTCCAAGTCTCGAGTCAAAAGACTTATGTAAACGAATGGTTTTCCGGGTAAAACTGTAAAGTCTTGCGAGAGCTTAGAAGGGAGTATAAATAGTCTTCACCTTCCATTTCTTATCCATTTTCCACCATCTCACTCTCTCTCTAACTTTCTCTCTCTAGAAATCTTGCAAAACTTCGATCAAATCTCGTTTGTATAACGATCGGTAAGTGTTATATGTAATCAATCACCAGATCTATCCTAGAAATGCCTTGAATCTTGTGTTTTTGTGAAAAAGTTATTATTTTCGGATCTAGGGTTGGACCGGTTTTTGGAGCTTCAAAATCAAGTGTTTCGGGTCGTTTTTCGTATCAAAACTTTAGGGTTTATGTTTATCTATGTCGTGGGTCGATTTCTAAGCTTAAAACGAGTCGTTTACGTGGATTTTAAAAGCAAAGTGTTTCAGCTCTGCAAGTGCGCGCGCATTGGGATGAACCCAGTGCGTGTCCCGTTTTCTAGTCTTCTTCACACGATCCTAACTGGTCAGTGCGCGTGCGTGTCTGCGTGTCTCACTGCGTGCGCAGTTACCTAGTGCGTGTGCGTGTCTAAGTGCGTGTGTATGTGCGTGTGCGTGTCCAAGTGCGTGGGCGTGTATGTGTCTGAGTGCGCGCGCACTTGGCCTTGCCAAGTGCGTGCTATCTAAATTCTGTTGACTTAGTCAACGTGATTTTAATCTGGAATCTGATTCTTTGAGTGTCCGTTGTTCGTTCCTTATCGCTTAAAAATGCTCTCGAAAAGACTAAACGGTTTAACATACGTCAAAAACGATTTGAAAGACTATACTTGACATAAAAGACTAAATGAAATGACTTAAGGTTTAAAAGAAACACATTATGATATTAAAGAGATTTTCTTGATAAACTTTAATAACCGGACGAACATATTAAACGAATTTCAATGGCATTTCTTAGGAGCACTAGTTTAGATTTAGTAGTTTCTTTGGAAAAATGGACTTATCGTTGAATTGTGAACGATTTAGATTGGTTGATAGCGTGTGATCGAGAATTAGACGATTTGAGGCGATTGCGGACGATAAGTATTGCACTATAACCTTCATATCTTTATCGGCAATCGAGGTGAGTTTCGTAGCCCCTTTTTATCGAACTTTTGGGGTGAAAAGATACAAAAACCGTTTTCTACTGTTCTTATTGCCGTAGATATAAATTGTGTTTTACGTACTACCTGAGTGATGTATCGATGTAAAGTGCCTCAGTTAGACTTACAGTACTTATCGTACTTACCGTACTTACAGTACTTATCGTACTTACAGTACTTACCGTACTCACCCGTACTTAATAGTTCTTACGTGGGTGTCTTGTTCCTATGTGTGTGTGTGTGTGTGTGACATACTGGTGCTTACTTGTTCTTTCGGTGCTTACTTGTTCTTACATGGTTGCTTGTTCTTAGCTTGGTACTACGTGGGCCAACGTATTTTTGGGACAATGCTTAAGTACATACGGATAGCGTCCGGTACTGTCCCGGCCAGGTACCAAGTTGGCCAATGTATTCTTGGGACAACGCTTAAGTACATACAAATAGCGTCTAGTACTTGTCCCGGCCAGTACTTATGTGCATACTACTCGGCTGTGAATAAGAGAATACGATATGGGACGGTTCACCCGGTATTCTGCTTACTCCGCGGAGGGTAGAAGGTATCCTGTGGGGTGTTTCCCCGGTACCTAAACTATAAAACATTTTCTATTAAGAAAAACTATATGACTTATATACGGTGTTGGACAAAATGTGTCGAGACGATTCTAGAGATTACTAAAGCTCATCTACTCGATACTCACATATCTACTGCGAACTTTATTATGGATTGAACTACGGCTTTCTTTGCTTAAATCTTTTGATCATAAAAGTTGTTTGGTACTTAAATGGATCATTTTCGGACTTAACAGATTTATTGGTTTAAAAGGATTTTATTGATCTTTTGGAGATGAAACTTGTTCTTATTCAAACCTACGAACTCACCAACCTCGTGTTGACGTTTTTAAGTATCTTTTCAGGTTATGTCAA
>JAOXNX010072980.1:0-10356 GCA_028566075.1 Solidago caesia | reverse complement strand
AGATGCATTTTAATAGTAACTATTAAATGCATCTTAGTTAACACTAAAATGCAGTGTCGATTGGAAAAAAGAGGTATATTTTCCAACCGACACTGCATTTTAGTAATATTTTAGTGCATTTTAATAATATTTAAGCTGTATTTAACAGACTTCGCACACTTCACATTTTAAAACACTTCCTACAGGAACCCACATCTATATAAATATATGTGTATATATATATATCCACTAATTAAGTAGTTAGGCTCTTTCAGATTTATTTTTTTTTACAGCTTATTGCATTTAGATAGAGAAATAAGCCCATGCTTATCATTATATTTTGGACTCAAATAACCCTTTATTATAAGAAGCTTATATAAATAGCTTATGCTTTTTGGCTTATTTAAGAAGTTGATTCACAGCAATTTATCAACCTGTTTAAGCTGTTTCATATCAGCAATCTTTACCTTCATAATCAGAATCTGATGTCACTCGTTATATTTTATGGTAAAAATTTTATAACCTTTATTGTTATTATTTTTCTCTATAGTTTTATTATATTTTCTGACGTTATCTAGTTTTTTTATCCGGTGCAATAACCAGTGAATTGATAAGGAAACCAATTTGACGTCCGGTCATAATTTTTTTTTGATATGTAGTGACATATGGAAAAAATTGGAGAGATGTAAATAGACGAGAGTTAGAAAGTTTGGTCTTCATTCTTTATTTTTCATTTGTTGGGTTGTATTCCCATATAAATATTTGTATTTTAATAAATTGTAAAAATAATTATTGACGATTGGATAGTTTTAAAAAGGTCATATACTCATATGCATATAAGGATATTGGTTTCTAAGACTAAAATTTTCAATTGCATTTAATAATTAAGGGCATTATTGTAAATGCAATGTAAATATGCCAATGAAGAATCCCTGATCATCAAATACTTTTTAAAAATTTCATCATTATTTTTTGCGGAATCGAGAAACGTAAATATGCATTTGATATAAGAAATGGTTAGTGCATCATCTTCACGGATGAAATGCATTTATTTGTATTAGAAATCATACCCGTATAATGTGTGGCAATAGATGATTTTTTAATTTTGATAATATTTGTAAATTTCAGTTACTACACTCCACAAGAGGTGACGACGGACAGCTTTGCCGACCGCTTACTCCGACTCTGGGTTGTCCAAAACACATGTATATAGTTGTGTTTGTTATTTAGTTGTAAAACATTTATATATAAATGATTAAGTAAATAAAATACAAAAATAATATAAATATGGAAATGTTGAAAAAATCAAAATTTAAGACATTATCCATTTGCTTTATAAAGTAGTATAGATATTGTATATATATATATTTTTTTAATTTAATTTAATGGTTCTGATTCAAATAAAACAAGTATTAAAGTAAAACAAATAAAACAAACATTTTCTCTTAATTAAAAATCGTTGTGCATCAAAAAAATCTTCTTGCATCAGTGTATATATTTGTGTTCTATGAATCTTCGTACATCAATTTTATCATGATCCAATAGTCAAGATCTTACTTTATTTGTTTTTCGTTAATACTTGTTTTATAATAACCAACCTATTAATTTAATATTAGGATGCTCCTGCAATTTTACATCGTTCGTATGTTTGTGAACGGATTAAAAAATATGGCTTATGAAGTCCGGCCCAAAAAATTTCTGACAGTACGTAGTAGTAGTCTAGTAAAATAACATTGGTTATCAAATATGGGTGGGTGGGTCGGGTAAGGAGAAGTCTTGTGGGAAAAGAAAACTCTCGTCAGAACCCTAAATTAAATTGGTGGAGATCCTTATAAATCGCCCTCCTCCTATTAACAAATCAGGTTAGAAATAAAGAAAGAAAGAAAGAAAGAAAGAAAGAAAGGAGATGGCTTTGTTGTTGTTGAAATCTGGAAAACAAATCCTTCGATTGTCGTCAGCTGCAGTGGCAACATCCCAACGACAATTAGGAAGAGTAACAGCTGCTACGAGCAAACACTTTTTTACGACATACCGTTTCTCAGAAGAATTCAAACCAAAAGACAATGATTTCGAAATGCCCCCAAAGACTTTCAAAAGTTTCTTTACCAGTTTGTTTACGGCTCCTCCTTCTCCCTACACACCTTTCCCAGGTACATTTAATAATAATAATTACTTACACTCTTTTTATTAATTTTTTGTTTAAATTAGGACTTATTATTATTATTTATTTTTTTATTTTATAAAAACATCACTTGTATTAGAAATTCATAACAAGTTTTTTTTTTTTTTTGATGTAAAAACATCACTTTTATTATTATTATTAATTTATTATTATTATTATTATTATTATGTGTGTGTGTGTGAATAAGAATTTCATTACAGTTGACCTAACTATCAATATAAATATCCATCCATCCATTAGAATTGCTTGGGAAATTCATGGATCTGGCCGAACTAAGCAAGCATTATCCTGAAGATCGCCTTCCAAGAATTCTCGATGACATCAGCCCTGTTTTGAATGGTTTCTTTCTTTCCATCTATCATCTATTCCCTAATTTTACTTTTATATATATTCAACTTTTTTGTTTTTTTTTTTCCGCCTTATGATAATAAATAAATATATGCATATAATAATGTATTCCAATGAAACAGAACTGCTTTATAGGATGTCAAATGAGAGCGTAACTAGATTCGTGTATGAATTTGCGAGACCAGCAGCTTCCTCTCCTCCGGTTGTCATAGATAGAAAAATCAAAGCTATCGTTGATAAACTCCCCTCTCATGTCATCCATTTATTTATAGGTTAATTCTCATTATTATTATTATTATTATTATTATTATTATTATTATTATTATATTACTAGCTTAGCTTCTTTCTTTGTTAATTACGGAGTATTAATGACTATTAGAATATTAATATTTAATGTTATGTTGTTTTTGTATCTATAATCTATCTCAGATTTGTTGATTGATTTGATTAATGGGACTTATAGAGGAGGATCCTACAGCGATAGATTTGATTCTAATTCTAAATCTTTTGTGCTTACCGCCGATGTGTCTCGTATTCGAAAGGAACACCTCAAGCTCTTTGTTGTTGACAATTATCTTATGGTAACCGGCACAGACAAAGATGCCCCTCCTGGTCCTCCTCAATTGCTTGCTTTATATGCAAGAATTCACAACATATTAAAAATGCCATCCTGTCTTTACTCTCGTGACGAGCTCACTGCTTCCATCTCAGAAGACCAAGAACAAGGCAGCCGCCAGATCAAGATCGTTGTTCCTAAAACAGAGGTGTTGGTCGACAATCCAAGGGTTTTCCAACTGAATCTCGACACCGAAGGCGCTCACCAGGGTTAAGCTTTTGCATATTATCCATCTTTTTCTTACTACTACTATTTAGGAGATGTAGCACTTGTTTGTATTGTATCTATATCTATCTATTTGGAACTCTATGGGCTCTGATCATGATACGATCATCTTAGTAAGTTAGCATTTTAGAATCCAGGCTATTTGGAACTCTATGGGCTCTGATCATGATACGATCATCTTAGTAAGTTAGCATTTTAGAATCCAGCTTATCCTTGTCTTTTGCATGCCTTTCGGTGTCTGCTATCCCAATTTTTTAAATTCTGTATGTTTTGCTGTGTGATGTACCGTTGTGGCCATCCGCTAGAAAACCATTACCATTCGGAAGGAGGACACAAATTTGCCTCCTTTTGGCACATTCCTTTTTCTAAATTGTGTTCTAGCATTATACACCCCATTAGGTCTAAAACAACCATAATCTAAGACTTTCCAGTTTACGACTACTCTGCTACTTTTTATTGACCTTTATACCCACACACTGCTGTGAAATAGAACGCCACACGTAATCAAATCAGTTTCCCCCTTTGATTTCCAACAAAAAACGAAACATTAACTACTAAACAAAGGAAATGCCAAACCACTTTTGAGTCTGATAAATTTACAAACCACCAACAACAATGTTACGACACACGCCTACGTTGTGCGTGTCGATCATGAGCTCGGTGCTTAAACCATGTGAGGTATCAGCACCACATAACCTTAGCTCTTGCGACTTTCAAGGTCCAAATTCGCTACTAGTAATATATTGACTTGCAGATGAGCAGTTGACTCGCACACTGCTAGGAAAGAGAATCCCTAAAACTTTAAAAGAACCACATCAGTTTTCCAATTTGATGTCCAGTAAACAAGGGTAATGCTAGAGCAATTTTGAACATGATAAAGACAAAATTAAATAATAATAAAAAAAGAAGCTAAAGTCCATTTTAGTGCCCAAACTATGTTTTTTAGTGATTTAAACTTTTAAAGGCACTAAATATATATTACCCTGAACTTGTAAACTCGGCAAAAATAAAGGCTTGACTCAGTAGTTATCTCCGTTAACTACTTAACAGAGTAAAGACTGTCAAAACAAAATTAATAAACACTGACAATGTTGTTGATCTTAAATGATTCATATTTGCGTAAAACTAATAAAAGCTAATAATATAAATACAATTTGACTAAAAAATAACTACAAGATATTCCATTATTACCATTACCACAAAACCAAATACGTTTTACAATGACTACAAATATATGAAATAAACATCCAAATGATGATGATCCAACCTCTAAGAATGCCTCAATGCGTGTGATTACACAAAATCAAATGAATTGTCCACCTACTACTAATGTTTTTGTCTTGCATCTGATCACCATTAGGTTTTGGACATTTTGTTTGATTTTGTGTAATCACATGCATGAAAGATTCTTACAAGTTGGGTGATCATCATTTGGGTGTTTATTTCAAGTGTTTGTAGAGATTGTAAAATGTATTTAGTTTTGTGGTAATGGTATCGTCGATTTTCAATTTTAAGATTCGTTTTGGAATCATTTGTTTAAGACTTAAGCTCAGGCTTGAGTGCGTTAGACGAAAATTTCAAGTTTTGTACCTTAGAACTTTAAGTCCTAATTTGCTAAATGAATATCTATCATGAGAAATGCCCAACAAAATACAAAATTTATATAAACAATCATAATGTACGAATTTAAGAGTTTAAGTTAGGCGATAACATTTATCTAAATAGTCTTGCTATTTTACGTCATATCCACTCGAAGACTTATTTAACATGGACAGTTTATATACTAGATACCCACAACAAATTACTTGCATTTTCATTAATTATATAATAAAATACCCACTAAATTTTTTTCGGTAAAAATACCCACTAAATTTTATATGTATATTTTTACATTAAATTATGTATAAGAGCTGGTTATTGTAAAATACGTATTAAAATAAAACAAATAAGATAAGATTTTAACCATTGGATCATGATAAAACTGATGCACGAAGATTTTCATGATGCAGGACGATTTTCAGTTAAAAGAAAAAGATTGTTTTATTTGTTTTACTTTAATACTTGTTTTATTTTAACCGGAACCATTATGTAAATATAAATCACCAACTAACATACATATTAACCCAACGTATATATTATTTTTATTTATACATAAATGAGGACATTTGCAATAATTCGGTAATTTCACGGACGCTTGTTTAACGAACATATAGTGTAGTGGGTAGGGATGTGCGTGATCCGGTTTGGCCGGTTTTACCTGAAAATTTCAAACAAACCATTATAAACGGTTTGACAATTTTTCAAATCAATCCGTCCAAATTGTTATGTCAAACCAAACCAACAAAAACCAATTAATTCAGTTTAGTTTGATTTGGTTTGGTTTGGTTTGGTATGGTTAAACGGTTATCATATTTTTGAAATTCAATATATAAAATCATATAGTAATACGTAATATTTAAAAGTTTAATTATGTATACTAGCTACAAGTCTTTCAGATATTTTATAGTTCACCATTAGCGTTTGAGTTCCTTGCCAGCTAATAACTAATATACGTAGCATTCAAACCTGTTTACTACTTTTTACTAGCTATAGTTATTATATTAATAATTTATAATATTAACTATTAATATAAATATAAACATACACTTATTATATTTAAACGGTCCGGTTGATTTAACGGTTTGTTTAATTTTTTAAAACCGTAAACCAAACCGTAATATACTAGATACCCACAACAAATTACTTGCATTTTTATTAATTATATAATAAAATACCAGACTAAATTTTATATGTATGTTTTTACAATAAATTATGTATAAGAGCTGGTTATTGTAAAACAAGTATTAAAATAAAACAAATAGGATAAGATCTTAACTATTGTATCATGATAAAACTGATGCACGAAGATTTTCATGATGCAGGACGATTTTCAGTTAAAAGAAAAAGAATGTTTTATTTATTTTACTTTAATACTTATTTTATTTTAATCGGAACCATTATGTAAATATAAATCACCAACTAACATACATATTAACCCAACGTATATGTTATTTTTATTTATACATAGATGATAGATGAGGACATTTGCAATAATTTGGTAATTTCACGGACGCTTGTTTAACGAAAATATAGTGTAGTGGCCTAGTGGGTCATGTTTCCACCTTGCCACTTCAAAATCACCAACCATAATTTCATTTCCAACACTTAATTCTTGAAACAAAACACATTTCCTCACCACCCTTTGTAAATTTCGGAATTTACCAAAGGTAATTTAGAGTAAGATAAATCACTACTATATCATCTATCATCGTGTATGAGTATTTTAAATTCACCCTTTACCACATTCCCGTGCAAAGGCTCAAAATTAGTCAAAATCAGTTAGAAATATCTAAATAAATATGATTTTAAGTAATAACATGTTTCAAAATATGTCACCATAAGATCCACATTGTCTGCACAATACAATGAAACCGAATAAAACAATCCATAACGTATTTAAAAACACTCTATTGGGATCCTAAAAAACCTCTCGTCTTCTTCATTTGTATCAACATCATGGCACCTCAAGAATTGGATTAAAAGCTTGTTACTTTTGAGTGTTGCCGAAACACTCTTTGCTTGAAAAGAGAATTTCGGCAGCTCGGCAATAACCGGTCCTTGGCCTAGCGTCCCGATTATTATCAAGTAACTCGAACACACAAATACTTTCAACCTCTCACCATCCGGGCAACACGGCTCAAATGATACGAAGATGAAGTCTTCATTTGTAGAATACTCAAACCAATCATCAAATTTTTGCTCCTTAGCCTTTAAATCAAATTCTCCCTCTTGCCTTAAACTTTTGATTTCATCGATAAAGAAATCTTTATATGTTGCTGTTAACAAAAAAAAAAAAAAAACATGTGAGAAGCTTAAAACAAAAAATGAATAAATTTATTAGTTAATTAAAAATAATAATAAATTACCCGTTGTTTTGGCTGGGGAACACATAAAATTAGCTATCGCACAAAATCGATTAAAACTTTCGGTTGAGATACCTATAGGAAAAAAACACGTACATATAAGTTATAAGACATAATTATGAAAAAAATTAACAAACGGACTTTTGTATACAAGCATTTCGTGCTTTTATAACTCCAATGTTCATTTCACAAATAATTTTTATCACATCAGCTAACCCATTAAGGACTTTAGATTAGTAGAAATTAAAAGCTATGATCAAAAAGAGAGAGCTGCATGCTAGCTCTTAAAGCCCATGAAACTCATATTCTTATAAAATGACCACCTAAAAGTAATTTGTATAATAGTGCATAAAGTTCCATTATTTGGCTAGTGCTAGTAATTGTGAAACTAATGCGGTCAAAAATCTAAGTTGTACGTGACTATTCTAAAATGAGGTGGTCAATTACTCAATTATCCTTGTTTTAATAAAGTATATAATAAAAACTAGCTAGAGGCATCGATACATCCTATTCCTTGCATCAAATATTAGAATATTCAATTGCTAATGACCACAACAATTCTCCTAGAATCACTGCAACTGATAAATCCCTCATAACCTTGACTAAAAAGTTACAGATCATGGCACCACCACATGCTTAATACATCTATGCATTAACACACATACACAAACGATATATATAAATTGTATACAACATATATAAGTTTACCAGCCAGAAATCTTTTTAAAAATCCTCAAAACAAGTATACTTACAACATGTATGAACTATATATGACACACAAACCCCAACAAGCAAAAACTTCAAACTATCTTTTTACAAATCCTCAAAACAAGCCCTAAAAATATACAACATATATATAAGGTTACCAGCCAGAAATCTTTTTAATTAAAAATCCTCAAAACAAGTATACGTATATGACACACAAACCCCAACAAGCAAAAACTTCAAACTATCTTTTTACAATCCTCAAAACAAACCCCAAAAATATACAACATATATAAATCTTTTTAAAAATTCTCAAAACAAGTATAAGTACCACATATATGAACTATATATGACACAAACCCCAAAAAACCCCAACAAGAAAAAACTTCAAACTATCTTTTTACAAATCCTCATAACAAGCCCCCAAAATATACAACATATATAAGTTTACCAGCCCAGAAATCTTTTTAAAAAATCCTCAAAACAATGATACTTACAACATATCTGAACTATATATGACACACAAACCCCAAAAAACCCCAACAAGCAAAAACTTCAAACTATCTTTTTACAAATCCTCAAAACAAGCCCCAAAAATATACAACATATATAAGTTTACCAGCCATAAATCTTTTAAAAAATCCTCAAAAAAAAGTATACTTACAACATATATGAACTATATATGACACACAAACCCCAAAAAACCCCAACAAGCAAAAACTTCAAACTATCTTTTCACAAATCCTCAAAACAAGCCCCAAAAATATACAACATATAAATAAGTTTACCAGCCAGAAATCTTTTTACAAAGCCTCGGTAGTTCCAGAAGTTATCCACTACCTCATTCTTCACTTTCAAAATCTCCCCTATTATAAACATAAAAATAAAAAAATGTATTAGTATATTTGTATGAAACATACAAAAAGAAAAACAAACTTTGTTAAAGAAAAGTATAACCTTTGATGTAATCCGGGTTTTTCCACACCAGATAAGCAAACATCCCCGCGTGATTTGATGCCAAGAGAGCAGCCAATGGCATGAAAGGGCTTAAAAGAGAAGCGTATTCAGCTAGTTGAGCTACCAAAACCTCATGAAACACTGGAGGGGGCGGTTTGTATGTGAGAGAGTCAAAGAAATCAGCTTGTTTTGTGGCGCATCGTCTTAGACACTCATAGTCTAGCGATGAGAACGGGCAAGGTAGAGGCCTAGTTTGCGTGGTGATTGTGTTTTTAGGTAGAAAACGATAAGCTTTTGCAACGGAGAAGATTTTTCCGGCATTTCTAATCTGAGATGCCATTAGAGTGGAGTGGGTTTTTAGGGTTGTGTAAAGGGAAGATGACAAATATAGTCTGATACTCTGATATATGTAAAGAGACTAGCGGACAAATAGTGAGATTGTAAATGGGGGGCGCCACATGCATTAGAAGCTCTTTTTTACATTTTCGGTCCCTTTGGTTTTGAATATTACACTTTGCTTTTTCGTTATTTCACTTAAGACAACAATTGTTAAAACGAAATTTACATTGCCACGTCAGTATGTCGCAAATTATTAAGACTAATTTTGTTTTTTTTTAACTCAAATTCTCCATTTTATCTCAATCAGGAATCAAATTTCTTCATAATAAAACTCCACAAAATATCTTCCCCATCAAAAGAAATTTATATTCAAACTAATAATTACTAAGACACGTGCCCACGCGATTCAGCGGCAATGATGGTGGCGGCGGCGGCGGTGGCGACGGTGGTGGTGTGGTTATTAATGTAAAAAGGGTAGAGTGGTTATTTTAAGGGTTGGCGGATCTATGTTGTAAATTATTTCATTAAGGATATTATAGGTATATTAAGTTTAGATATTTAAATTAGTGAATAAAGCAAGGGGTAAAATAGGAACATTGACTGTTCTTTTGAGGAGTAAAGATAAAGTCATAAGTATATAAAGAGTAATTTACATGGATGGGCTCTGTGGTTTGCACGAATTTAATTAATCGTTCTTAACTTTTTAGAGTGCACCAGTTTAGGTTATATTTTTAACACAAACATTTTATTAGCTTATGTCACAGCCTGAAAAGTATGAAATCGGCCAACTCGCTATGGTTCAATTCTGTTTAATGATTTGATGAACACTTCAAAGTTGCATAGAATTAATGAAATTTACATTTTTAAGCTTTTACAATAATAAACTAAAAGTAATGAAATTATCAAATTATTGTCTTTATATAATAATCCATATGCCTTTAAATAAGAAGATAAAAATAAATATTAATAAGATAATTGTGATAATGATATATATCTAAGTTTATCAAAACAAATAAAATGTTGTGCTTGTGTCCATTTTCATT
>JAOXNX010072970.1:0-10358 GCA_028566075.1 Solidago caesia | reverse complement strand
AATTGGTTGTAATTTGTTATTCAACTGGGATGTTTAGATATCTATAGGCTATCTTGTTTCGCAACATCCCTGTAATTTTTTGTAAAGATTTATTTCTAATAAAGAATTACTTGAAAAAAATTACATCCTTGTGTTCTTACTTATAGTTCTTGCATTTTACTTTCTTTACATACTTTTGATAAATCTTCATGCTCTGTTTTTGTTTGTTTATGGTTTGAAAAGATTTACAAAAGAAGCTTTAATTTGTTCTAAGATTTCGAAAAGTTGTATTCACCCCCCTCTACAACTAATCTGTGTCATTATACCTTGGTATATTGTAACCCTTGGACCTAACAGAAACACAAGAACGTTCAGGTAAGATTGAATACATTTATATATCTAATTCTAGTGATTCGAGTTCAAATAGTTCAGACATAGCATATGATCCTGTCTGGAGCTTAATTCGTTTACAAGGTCACTTAGATAAATATGAATATATAAATGCCTATCATCAATATTATGGGGATAAATTTGCAAAAGCAGCACAAGAAGAGCTACAACAAGCTACGAATACAAATCAACAACAACTGAAAGAGAAAGAGAAACATGTTTCTGTTTCTGATTCTGATTCAAATTATAATCCAGATGCAGATTGATGTTATTTGTATTTTGTTTAAGTTTTGTCATGAATTTGATGTATTAGTATTATATTTTGTATTAGTATGTTATGTAAGTGTTAATGAAACTTGTTCAAGTTTGTTTTATTATGTGCTTCATTATGTTTTGAATTGTGTTTATGTAGGACTGAATGAAGATGAACAAATTGATGCACTCAAGGATCTTGATGTAGAATTTTCAGATTCAGAAGATCTTGATGAGACTGAGGAAGGAGAATTTATTCCAGAGGAAGATTGGGATCCATTTAGAGTTCCTTGTGGATTTGAAACCGATTATGTCCAATAATACTTGCAAAATCCAGGTGCCTTTGATTTGCAGAAACGAATACTTGTGTCTTCCAACATTGAGTACTGGAAATTTCAAGTTTTTACAAAGTGTGAAGGTGAAGTAATGACAATCACATGGAATATCAACTTGTCAAAGAAGTTTGCTGAAGAGGACTACCCAATTGATACTAGAGAAGAAGATCATGTGAATGTGATTAATAGAATAGTTCCTTCAGGAAACCCATTGTTTAAAGATACCATATTACCAACTATATACTGGGATCATGTGAAAGATGAAGTATCCCACAAGCATAAAGGAAGAATTTTGAGTTGGTTTTATGATGATGAGTTGAAGATGTTCGTGATTAAAAGATATGGAGGATGCCAATACTTACCTGTGAAGTTAGCTTATTTCAATAGTTTATCAGAAATGGATTTTGATGAGATAGCTTCTAAAGTTTTGGTGAATCCAAGTCAAAATGGTCTAGCAGATGCATTTCAAAGTTGGGTCAGACATGATTGGTTTCTAAGACACATAGTCAAAGAAAGTGATAAGTCTAAATATAAGTTCAAGCCAAGAGCATTAAAGAAGATTAAGAAGGATGATGGTGAAATTGAACTTGTATTTAGGTCAATTAAATGTATTCGCAAAGTTCCAACCAAGAAATGGGAACAGAATCTGCTTGAACATCTTCATAAATGGGACATTGATAAAAGAACAGGAGAGGCAATGATGAAAACAAGTGATGAGAAAGTTTTGTTAAGAATGTATGATCCAATGCAACTTGTAAATCTGTCAAGAAGTGATCTCCGAATGCTTGATGACAGAAAATGCAAATGTGCTGAATTTTGGGATTTTGAGTTGGATTGTTACAAGAAGATTGTGAGAATTTGTCTTCAAGAAAATATTCATGCAAATAGTAGACGAATGCTTTTTTATGGAAATGCTGAAGACTAAAGGATAAAGAAATCTAGTAGCTGATGTCAAAGGGGAGTCTGTAAGTGCAACTCAGTGTGACAACAGCAACATAGATTTAATTAGCGATTTTGTTTAAAAATATTTTGTTTAGTCGTTATGTAGTTATTGAATTATTATGTTTAAACATTTAAATGAATTGTTTATGTTTTAATGTTTATTGTTTATTCATTGTTATGGTTGTTTGTATGTTTATTATGTGTTAGTACATATGTCTATTGTGTTCTTGCAGGTACAAAGTGTAACAGGTTAAGTGCAGAGTGTTGGTAAAACACTTAGGAATATAATCTAAATCTTGGGAACATATAGAAAATAATGGAACGCGCGAAACAAGACACGATGACGTCATCACGGATATGTTTATCATATGATGACGTCAGCGCGTAGATGTTCACAGCGCGTATATGTTATGCGCGCGTATATATTGCGCGTATTAATCAGAAGAACGGTTTTGCAAAACAGTTATCTTCCTTAATTTACGTATGGGGTATAAATACTACTGTAATACGTATTTAATTCACTAATTCAGACAAATACAATCATACTAACACGCGATTCTCTCAGTTTTAAGTACTTAATTGTCTTAGGTTGTGTTAATCAACGAAAGACTTTAATTACTACTAGCAAACAATTATCTTTAGAGGATTTCGCACTCTAAACATAAACTTACACGTTTTCGTTAACGATCTAGTTACCGGGGATTTACAAGTGGTATAAGAGCCTTGGTTCTTACCAGAAGGTTCGATCACGTGTGTTTGCTGGACTGCTATTCATATTCGCGTATTTATTCAACACGTATTTGTTAAACGCGTATAAGTTGTCCACGTATTTATTGAACGCGTATAAGTTTACAAATTGTTCCGCGTATAAGTTCTTTGTTTTCTCAAGATATCTGTGCTTACGTCATCGCGTCAAAGTTCTCTTTTACGTGCTTACGTCACCACGTATTTGTTGTTACCACGTATTTGTTGTCATCACGTAGCTGTTTGTCTGTTGCGTATTTCTTTCGCTAGTTTCGAATTTCTTAACTCTTGTTTTAAAAAAAAAAATAGCCTCGTCAAATGCTGCTTACATCAACCAACTGATCTTACATGACCATGAAGTTGATCGTGCCAACTCCCCGCCCAAGATGTTCAAACTTGAAAATTACTGGATGTGGAAGGGTAGATTTGAAGCTTACATTCGGTTGACTGATATGGGAAAGTGGGTCATGATGACTGAAGGTTATGATTGGCCGACACTTGAAGTAAATGGTGAGACGAAACGCTATAAGTATGCTGACATGCCTGAACAAGCCAAGAAAAATTATGCTCTTGAAGGTAAAGCGCTTTCTACGATCCAATTGGTACTTCCACAAGATTGCATGCATCTGTTTCAGAAGTATGCTACTTCTAAGGAATTCTGGGAAGCTCTTTCCAAACATTGTGAGGGTGATGCCACTATGAAGAAGAATAGAATCAAGCTGATTAAGAGACAATATGAAGTGTTTAATTGTACAAAAGGAGAATCTCTTGACGAGCTGATTTCTAGATTCTGTCATGTTACCACTGAACTTCATTACTTTGGGGTTACTTATGCTAAGACGGATTTGGTGGATAAATTTCTGGATTCTTTACCAAAAGTCTGGCAAGAGTATGTGCACGATCTTCAAGACCACTCAGATTATGAAACTTGATCTTTCGAGACAGTGGTGGGTAAGTTGAGAAATAGAGAAATGAAGAGAAAGGCCAATGATACAAGAACTGACTTTTCTCAAAACCCTGAACTGTACCATGATAAATCTAACTTTTTAATGGCTACTTCGAGTGGTGGACCAAACGCCTTTTTCAGTGTTGAATCGTCTAGTTCTGTTACTGAACCTGAGGGTGTTTCTAGGTTTGTGTCATATGAAAGTTCACCATCAAGTGTTCAGTGTGCCAACGTTTCTCTTGTCAAGTCGATGCCTATGAGCATGAAGTCAGCTGAAGGTTGTATGCAAGTTTTTGCGGCTATGTGTTCAGCCCATGAGGCATTTATCGAAGGAAAGATTACTGATCCAGCCCTGATTAATGAAGATTATGAACAGCTGGATCCCAATGACCTGGAGGACATGGATATTTAATGGCAACTGGCTATGTTGACAATCAAGGTGAGAAGATTTATGCAAAGAACTGGGAGGAAAGTTGGTCAAGCAAACATAGGTTTCGACAAATCAAAAGTCAAATGCTACAATTGTAAAGGTTTCGGCCACTTTGCTAGGGAATGTCAGAGACCTAAGAGGAACAGTAACTCCACTAGTGCAAGGCAGAATTACAATCAGGGTGGAACTCCGTCGATGCCTCAAAATCAAAATCGACAGAGTAATGTTCAGTCTTCATCTGGCTATCAAAGTCAGCGACCGAAGGAAAATGTAAGCAATGCCTTAGTAGCTCAGAATCATGAAGGATCTTATGACTGGTCAGCTCCCTCGGAGGAATCGACAGATATTGCCTTCTTCGCTGAGATAGGTGATGATGCTGCTAACATAGCTGATGAGAGTACTGATGCTTTTGATTATGCTGTGTATACAAACAATCTTGTGGTCGAAGAAGCAAATGTTGTATCTACTCCAGAAGGTACTGCATCAGTCAGTGGTGTTGCTGAGACTGAGAATGAGGTTGTAGCAGATGATGTTGGGTCTGATGAAGTAAAGAAGTCTGAGGCTGAAATAGATGTTGATGAAGAAAAGATTGCAGAGCTGATGAAAGAGTTTCAGATTCCAGAAGGTATGACTACAACAGAGTTTGTGGCATATATGGCAGATTGTGATGAAGCTGACAGACAGGTTTGTTGTTCCTTAATTTCTATTATTAATACCTGTAAGTTTACTAACAATTTGCTTGATGAAAATGCAGCTCTGAAAGAGAAGGTGGATAATCTTGAGAAGGAAAATGCAGCTCTGTAAGTTTACTTACAATTGGTTTTCATAAAGATACAGGGATTTTGCAGGTTGAATTTCAGAGTGAAGTGTCAAAAGACCAAGTCTCAACAAATGAAGACCCGATATCATTAGTTATGGGGGAGTTGATATTTGCAGGAAACCTCAAAGACGTTTCGGATAGGACGATGATTAATATGGAGGAATCTCTGACCGCGTAAGTTTATATCCTTAAGGTGGATATATGATTCAGGTTTTGTAAGTTTTAATTGGAGAAGACAATGAACAAGTGGTCTGATGATGCTTGTTTTCTATAACTAATGATTATTGGAGTTCAACAGAATTGATTGCAACGGCCAAGGGGGAGTCTGTTAGTGCATGTTTCGTGCTAAATTTGTGTCCGATGCAATACAATTCTATGGTTGGTTAAATTGTACGTTTTAGGGCGAAGATGACATCACCACATATATGTTTGTCTATGATGACGTCACCATGTATATGTTTCTACTACGTGATGATGTCATCACGTATTTGTTGGCCAATCCAGCCCTTTTTCAGCCCATATATATGAGTCTTATGTTATAGTTTTAGGTAATAGTTTGAGTGCACAGAAACTGCTCATACGGGTTGGGGTAGAGATCTATGCCCCGATTCCACAGATGTATACTCATTTGGTCATGTAATCTGTGATGATTAATGAAATACGAGTTTTATATATGTGATTATCTCCTATTCTATCTATATTTTCGTGTGTATATATGTGTGATTTACAGGAAACTTCAAGGACAAATTTAGATGGATTCCGCACTTTTAAATTCGTTTAGATCCCGGATTATGATCGATCTAAACCGTGTTTACAATAATCTGTAAATGCAACTCAGTGTGACAACAGCAACATAGATTTAATTAGCGATTTTGTTTAAGAATATTTTGTTTAATCGTTATGTAGTTATTGAATTATTATGTTTAAACATTTCAATGATATGTTTATGTTTTAATGTTTATTGTTTATTCATTGTTATGGTTGTTTGTATGTTTTTTATGTGTTAGTACATATGTCTATTGTGTTCTTGCAGGTACAAAGTGTAACAGGTTAAGTCCAGAGTGTTGGTAAAACACTTAGGAATATAATCTAAATCTTGGGAACACATAGAAAATAATGGAACGCGCGAAACAAGACACGATGACGTCATCACGGATATGTTTATCATATGATGACGTCAGCGCGTAGATGTTCACAGCGCGTATATGTTATGCGCGCGTATATATTGCGCGTATTAATCAGAAGAACGGTTTTGCAAAACAGTTATCTTCCTTAATTTACGTATGGGGTATAAATACTACTGTAATACGTATTTAATTCACTAATTCAGACAAATACAATCATACTAACACGCGATTCTCTCAGTTTTAAGTACTTAATTGTCTTAGGTTGTGTTAATCAACGAAAGACTTTAATTACTACTAGCAAACAATTATCTTTAGAGGATTTCGCACTCTAAACATAAACTTACACGTTTTCGTTAACGATCTAGTTACCGGGGATTTACAAGTGGTATAAGAGCCTTGGTTCTTACCAGAAGGTTCGATCACGTGTGTTTGCTGGACTGCTATTCATATTCGCGTATTTATTCAACACGTATTTGTTAAACGCGTATAAGTTGTCCACGTATTTATTGAACGCGTATAAGTTTACAAATTGTTCCGCGTATAAGTTCTTTGTTTTCTCAAGATATCTGTGCTTACGTCATCGCGTCAAAGTTCTCTTTTACGTGCTTACGTCACCACGTATTTGTTGTTACCACGTATTTGTTGTCATCACGTAGCTGTTTGTCTGTTGCGTATTTCTTTCGCTAGTTTCGAATTTCTTAACTCTTGTTTTAAAAAAAAAAATAGCCTCGTCAAATGCTGCTTACATCAACCAACTGATCTTACATGACCATGAAGTTGATCGTGCCAACTCCCCGCCCAAGATGTTCAAACTTGAAAATTACTGGATGTGGAAGGGTAGATTTGAAGCTTACATTCGGTTGACTGATATGGGAAAGTGGGTCATGATGACTGAAGGTTATGATTGGCCGACACTTGAAGTAAATGGTGAGACGAAACGCTATAAGTATGCTGACATGCCTGAACAAGCCAAGAAAAATTATGCTCTTGAAGGTAAAGCGCTTTCTACGATCCAATTGGTACTTCCACAAGATTGCATGCATCTGTTTCAGAAGTATGCTACTTCTAAGGAATTCTGGGAAGCTCTTTCCAAACATTGTGAGGGTGATGCCACTATGAAGAAGAATAGAATCAAGCTGATTAAGAGACAATATGAAGTGTTTAATTGTACAAAAGGAGAATCTCTTGACGAGCTGATTTCTAGATTCTGTCATGTTACCACTGAACTTCATTACTTTGGGGTTACTTATGCTAAGACGGATTTGGTGGATAAATTTCTGGATTCTTTACCAAAAGTCTGGCAAGAGTATGTGCACGATCTTCAAGACCACTCAGATTATGAAACTTGATCTTTCGAGACAGTGGTGGGTAAGTTGAGAAATAGAGAAATGAAGAGAAAGGCCAATGATACAAGAACTGACTTTTCTCAAAACCCTGAACTGTACCATGATAAATCTAACTTTTTAATGGCTACTTCGAGTGGTGGACCAAACGCCTTTTTCAGTGTTGAATCGTCTAGTTCTGTTACTGAACCTGAGGGTGTTTCTAGGTTTGTGTCATATGAAAGTTCACCATCAAGTGTTCAGTGTGCCAACGTTTCTCTTGTCAAGTCGATGCCTATGAGCATGAAGTCAGCTGAAGGTTGTATGCAAGTTTTTGCGGCTATGTGTTCAGCCCATGAGGCATTTATCGAAGGAAAGATTACTGATCCAGCCCTGATTAATGAAGATTATGAACAGCTGGATCCCAATGACCTGGAGGACATGGATATTTAATGGCAACTGGCTATGTTGACAATCAAGGTGAGAAGATTTATGCAAAGAACTGGGAGGAAAGTTGGTCAAGCAAACATAGGTTTCGACAAATCAAAAGTCAAATGCTACAATTGTAAAGGTTTCGGCCACTTTGCTAGGGAATGTCAGAGACCTAAGAGGAACAGTAACTCCACTAGTGCAAGGCAGAATTACAATCAGGGTGGAACTCCGTCGATGCCTCAAAATCAAAATCGACAGAGTAATGTTCAGTCTTCATCTGGCTATCAAAGTCAGCGACCGAAGGAAAATGTAAGCAATGCCTTAGTAGCTCAGAATCATGAAGGATCTTATGACTGGTCAGCTCCCTCGGAGGAATCGACAGATATTGCCTTCTTCGCTGAGATAGGTGATGATGCTGCTAACATAGCTGATGAGAGTACTGATGCTTTTGATTATGCTGTGTATACAAACAATCTTGTGGTCGAAGAAGCAAATGTTGTATCTACTCCAGAAGGTACTGCATCAGTCAGTGGTGTTGCTGAGACTGAGAATGAGGTTGTAGCAGATGATGTTGGGTCTGATGAAGTAAAGAAGTCTGAGGCTGAAATAGATGTTGATGAAGAAAAGATTGCAGAGCTGATGAAAGAGTTTCAGATTCCAGAAGGTATGACTACAACAGAGTTTGTGGCATATATGGCAGATTGTGATGAAGCTGACAGACAGGTTTGTTGTTCCTTAATTTCTATTATTAATACCTGTAAGTTTACTAACAATTTGCTTGATGAAAATGCAGCTCTGAAAGAGAAGGTGGATAATCTTGAGAAGGAAAATGCAGCTCTGTAAGTTTACTTACAATTGGTTTTCATAAAGATACAGGGATTTTGCAGGTTGAATTTCAGAGTGAAGTGTCAAAAGACCAAGTCTCAACAAATGAAGACCCGATATCATTAGTTATGGGGGAGTTGATATTTGCAGGAAACCTCAAAGACGTTTCGGATAGGACGATGATTAATATGGAGGAATCTCTGACCGCGTAAGTTTATATCCTTAAGGTGGATATATGATTCAGGTTTTGTAAGTTTTAATTGGAGAAGACAATGAACAAGTGGTCTGATGATGCTTGTTTTCTATAACTAATGATTATTGGAGTTCAACAGAATTGATTGCAACGGCCAAGGGGGAGTCTGTTAGTGCATGTTTCGTGCTAAATTTGTGTCCGATGCAATACAATTCTATGGTTGGTTAAATTGTACGTTTTAGGGCGAAGATGACATCACCACGTATATGTTTGTCTATGATGATGTCACCACATATATGTTTCTACTACGTGATGATGTCATCACATATTTGTTGGCCTATCCGGCTCTTTTTCAGCCCATATATATGAGTCTTATGTTATAGTTTTAGGTAATAGTTTGAGTGCACAGAAACTGTTCATACGGGTTGGGGTATAGATCTATGCCCCGATTCCACAGATGTATACTCATTTGGTCATGTAATCTATGATGATTAATGAAATACGAGTTTTATATCTGTGATTATCTCCTATTCTATCTGTATTTTCGTGTGTATATATGTGTGATTTACAGGAAACTTCAAGGACGAATTTAGATGGATTCCGCACTTTTAAATTCGTTTAGATCCCGGATTATGATCGATCTAAACCGTGTTTACAATTGGTATCAGAGCGGGAGAGGCTATATGTCTCGGATTTGGGATCTTAAATTGAAGTTTTTGGGGTTGTTTTCATGGAGAAGATGACCAGATATGTGCGCGAATATGTTAGCCGCGCGGATATGTTTCACGTATAAGTTATCCGTACTCTTATCTAGTCAGCACGCATATGTTTGCCTCGCGGATATGTTAGCCACGTGGATATATGTTTCACCTATAAGATATCCGTGTTCTTATACGTGATGACGTCAGCACGTGTATGTTTGGCTTCGAGAGCAAAGATAACATGGATCACGCATAGAGGAGGTTCAAGTATGTTTCAGTATGACAAGAACACCGAAAATCACCAGATACGTAGAAGCACACTAGACAGGGGAATAAGCAAAAAAAAAAAGGTCTTTTGGCAGGAAAAATAATTTTTGTCTATGATCTTAAAATTGGATTTTTAAGTGAGATTCAAAATTTGATAAAGGTCAGAAAATTTTCAGTCTGTTTTCGCGCATTTTTGACACGATTTTGGTGCAAAATTTCGACGATTATCACAACAACAACCACAAGCACAGGCACCTGTAAACAGCCACCAATACTTGAAGAACAGGCTCCACAACAAGCAGCTCCAGAGATTCCTCATGCACAAGATGAGGCAATGAACGAAGTGATTGATCAAGCACAAAATTTGCCTCCTGAACAAGCTCAAGAACTTTTGGAAGAAATTTTTGATCATGATAACCCCATTGTTCAAGTTAATCAGTTTCAAGGTCTTCAGGATGTACCGATCTTTGTTGAAGAAGTTGATCAAGATCTTGCTAATTTGTTTCAAGATGTAGAGGATCCAGTAAATGCTGCAGAAGATGAGACAACTTCCCCTGATGCTGATGCAATGGAAGTTGACAATCTGATAGGAAACACTTAGTAAATCTTTTGGTTTCTGTAACCGATCTGTATCAGACTGGCCTATCTGATCT
>JAOXNX010072961.1:0-10359 GCA_028566075.1 Solidago caesia | reverse complement strand
GACCAAAACCGGGTCGGGTTTTGGAAAACCCGGCGGGTTGGAACCGGGTAGGGTTTTCGGGTTCGGGGATCGGGTTGAGACCGGGTTGACATCGGGTCGGGTTCGGTTTTTGGTCAAAAAAACCCAAAAAAACCCGGTCAAAGTTTGACCAAAAACCGGGTTCAACCCGGGTCGGGTTGGGTCAAACCCGGTTTTGGTCCCGTTGACCAAAACCCGGGTCGGGTTGGGTCAAAACCCGTTTTTGTACACGACTAGAAACACATGCACCCTTGCGCGCACCGTTTACCCACTCAACTCATTTTTCACCCATGGAGTCCATGACCCATGGAACCCCTTTTTGGGCTGAGTATGAAATCCTCAACTTTAACATTCTTCTTTGTAGGTTGTAAAACCAATCCTGGATGTGCACAAACGGGAGCAAGCCCAAGCCCTGGCCCAAGCCCAAGCCCGACCCAGAAAATCCTGAAATACCTTGGTATGAAAAATCCCTGCCTGCCCTAAAAGTCTTAAACAAGCTTAAAATTAGACATCAAAGCCCAATGCTTCGGTTGGGCAGGCTAAGCTTGAAGTCCAAAAAAGCCTGAAGCCCGAAAGCTCGGCCTTAAGCCCGGGATTTTTCATCAAAAAACCCGGTTCTTTTTTAATAAGTTGTGTATATATATTTGTTTCTTAAGAATTATAAGATAAAACAAAATCTATAAATGTAAGGCCATTTCTAATGGCAAATACAAAATGCTTAAGCAAACTGGTCACCTTAGCAAACTGTTCCAGCAAACTAAATCAACATACTGAACTCATTTCACCTTCAACCCAACATACTGAAACTCAGTTTGTCCATGTCATATGATCATTCATATTAAATTAAAAACACATTATATTAATTTAAAAATATTATATTAAATTTAAAAAACAATTTATTAAATATAAAAACAAAAGAGAATCTTACATGCTTGCTTTTAGAACGGTCAAAATGGAAGATACAAACAAAATATGGCCCCTCATTACAAATTGTTCACAAAACGCTTTTGTGCAAACTGTTACTACAAGCCAGGTAGCAAGCTGGTCCCCCAATGGATTCAAACTGCCTATCAGTATGCATACTGACAAACAAATTGTCCATTGGAGTTAACCTAATGTTAGAAATAGAAAACAGTGTGCAATTGTAATTTGTATAAACCTTAGGGGGCTGTTTGCAAGTTTGAAATGTATGTATAAATTAGGGATGAGAAAAAATTCAAAAATACCGGTACCGATACCGTTTGGTTTCGGTACGGTAATTGATTCTTACTTTTGATGATAACCGGTTCCGGTACCAACCGGTTCAGTATCGGTAATACCGGTCCAAATACCGGTTGTAGTATGATAGGGTTTTTTAGGTTCGTGCTGGGCACATGCTTCTCAGTACTGATTCATATGGAATTAGCACGACCCATCGATCAAATTCTTGGTGGGAATCATCAACTTTATAATGTTTTAATAACGGCCCACGCTTTTTTAATGATATTTTTTATGGTTATGCCGGCGATGATAAGTGGATTTGGTAATTGGTTTGTTCTGATTCTGATAGGTGCGCCTGACATGGCATTTCCATGATTAAATAATATTTCATTCTGGTTGTTGCCACCGAGTCTCTTGCTCCTATAAATATATTTAAAAAAAAAAAAAAAATCATATTTTATGCTTGCAACAATCAAAACCTAAAACAAATAAACATTCAAAATTCATGAATTTATCATCATCACCAAACATTTAAACAACTCAAGTAATTTTTTTTTCTACATCTTTGGTAGTATTTGACATTTTGTATATTTACATCAACCAATGATTGATAAAACGTGTTTAACATATATATTAAATTCGATGTGAAATGTATAATAAATTTGTATACACATAACTTGACTGTAAAGGTAAAGGTATAACAAGATATTCATATGTCATAATAAAACTTGAATATACAATAAATGAAAGATTGTTTTAGAAAGTACATTTATCTAGCATTTATTTTTGTTGAGATTGAAATATACTTCCATGCGAACCGGTTCTAAGTGATATTGGTACCGAAAATACCGGTACCGTACGGGTACCGAACCGGTACCGGAATTATAACTTCGGTACGGTATTCGGTTCCCACTTTTGATGATAACCGGTTCCAGTACCAAACGGTTCGGTACGGTACTGTACCGAAAACCATCCCTAGTCGACGGACACAAGGTAATTACAAACATATACGAAGCTTATAAGAATTTGAACTTACACCAATCCTCCCAACTAATTGCCCTATTTAAGTTAATTTAGAGTTAAAGTTAAATATGATAATGCAAAGCCAAATACTAAAAAAAAAAACAGATCTCATGGAGAAAAATAGAGCTAAAATTCAAAGATTTTGAAATGTAAATAATATGCATTGCTGAAATGTAAAATAATAAGATTGTGTTGAAACCGTGAATAGTAAATGAAACTGAAATATAGTGAATTAAGTTAAATACATTATAAAGAGTTTTTTATTTCTTTCTAACATTATTTGTTTACTTAAATACATTATTTGTTTAATTTTTTGGGGTTTTATTAATCTTTAGGGTTGTCAGTATAAAATTGAAGGAGTGATTTTTAATATATAAGGTACTAATTGTTAAACATGAAATTCAGGGGTGGTTACAATAGCATTCATGATTCTTATGCATCTTCGTGCCTAAACACTGATCAATAATTTACTGTCATCTCATTTTATGTCTCTCTCATGCCTCACCATGCCTAATTAGTAGCAGCCATGATTCATCATCCCTCACTATTTTCCTCAAATCATACTCACTCTCTCCATCTCCTATTTTCCTCCAATCCCTCCTCCTCCAATCCCTCCTCCTCCAATCATTGTCTCACACACACTCTCTGTTCCATGATACATCAGCAATAATTGCCGATTACAATGATGTCGTGATAATGAGAATTTGATGGCCGCGGTGTTGATTCACGGCATGCCTCATGCCGAGCTCCATGCCGTGACCATTGCCATTGTCGTTAGAGTTGTAGTTATCATTTTCTTAGTTTTTATTCATTTTTTATGAAAGTGAAAACTTTATTCTTTTCACCAAATCTTAGTATAGTAGATGAGAGTAAGAGACCCAACATTGTAGAAATCGGAGGTAGAGTCCCGTCGGCTTCAAATTCGGTCGTTTCAATGAATTTTAGTACACATGCATTGCTGTCGTATTAAAAAATTTTCACCTTAATTAAGATGCATTTTCTTTTTCTTAATGACCAAGATAATATATCTTAATGTTAAATGACCAATCTCTCTAAATCTCTATTTAGCTAATTAAGGGTTAAGATTACAAGAATGTAATATAGTTATTTAAAAAAAATATTAGGTTTTATTCGTGTATATTTATTAAGGTTGAAATTTTGTAAAATATTCAGTGAGTTTTTTTTTTCCAATTAAGTCATTAGATATTTAAATCAGATTATTTATTTATTTATTTTAACGACTAAATGTTGCATTATATTTATTACTATTCCTAAACTACCTCAAATATTTTTAAAGAAATTTCTTTGAACACCAGTGGTTTCAAAGTTTTGGTAGTGGTGGTGCAATTGGTGGCCACGGGATTGACGTAAGGCTGAAGTTAACTGATATATGAGATAAATTTATCTAGTAAAAATGTTAATAAATAAAAATATACAATTAATTGATAAAATAAAATATAACTTATAAATAATTTTTATTCCTATGTGTACATAGAGATTGCAATGGATATTCGATTTGGTGGATATCTGTCTCACCCGATCTATCTTTGGTGGATATTGATGACTTAAATAAAAATATATATGCATATACTAGAGGGGAGCCCGCACAAAGCGGTGACGGTGGTGTGGTGGGGGCGGAGGCGACTGGTCGTAGTGGTGGCGGCGATGGCGGGAGGTGGCGGCGACGACTGGCAGTGGCAGTATCGATAGCGGCGGCGGCAACAACGACTGGCGGTGGCAAAGGGGGGTGGCGGCAGAGACTGGCGGCGGCGAGTGGTGTAGGTTATTGATGTAAAAGTGGTTAGTGCAGTTATTTTAGGAGTTGAATGATAGATTTTGTAAATTATTTCATTAAAAGGTATTTTAGGTATATGGGTAAATTATAAAAAGAAATCCTTTTAAAATTGAGGGGTAATTTGGATATTTTTAAAGACAGAAAGTTGAAAATGAGGAAGTGATAGTTTGTTTTTTAAAGGAGTAAAGAAATGTTAATCATCATCCATGGATTTTCATTTACCATCTATATATTTAAAGTAAAAAGATATAAAATTAACTAGTGTTATACCCGGCCTTTGGCCGGGTATAATCTTTTGGTAACCTCGAATCCGGCTATGTCAACAGCTACCATCAAACCTAATGAAACATATAGTTAATCAATGCACCATATATCTTAAAGCGGAATCATAATTCCACAACAACTATTAGCCATCAACAACATTTCATGTTTTATATAATTGTACACTATGTAGTAATATATGTACATTTGTTGTGAATAACTAAAACTTGTTGTAGATTTATCACTACCTTATCTTAAAAAGAAAAAATGTTTGGTAATTGTAAGTGAAAAGACCAAAAACTACACTATTTAACCCAAATATAACATGATCCAAATTAAAGAAAAGTGCATATATCATGTCTTATAAATAAGCTTGATTAAGTGTTTATATTCCAAATTGTAGTTAGTACTTAGTAGATAATCATAATTTAGTATCACACAAACAAATAAATATTGATAAACAACAAATCACCTATCTAAACAATAAGTTTTTAAATAATTATCCAAATTAAGAAAACATAAAAAGAAAATTTAAAAAATTGAACAATAATATGATTAAGTATGTTAATTAATTCCAAACCAATAATGGTGGGTCCCAACTACTACATGAAATGAAATAGATGGGGTATGGTGGATTCCAACTACTATCTAAAATGAAGGTAGATAAAATGAAAAGATTAATAAGATGTTGATGGGGAGGCTCGAACTCCCGTCCCCCTAAAAAATGTAAGGCCCAAGTATGCCATGAAGCCACCTAATCTATTATCATTTTGTTCGTATATTCCGTCCTAAATATATATAAATGTTAAGGCGTTTCTTTATGTAACCAAAACCTATGCATGAAAGGTTGTACCTGGTGCTAAAAATTATTGTAAATCACTGTTCACGCAAAATCTCTTTAAATAGGTTATAATTTGTTTTTGAACTTTTATAGAATAGTTTTTAAGTTCTCTTTTCATCTTTAACCGAACTACTTCTCGAACTTTTATGTCATATACGGTTAAAACTTTTTTTCCACTAAAATGTTAATAGTATGACCTTTTGTATCACCTAAATCATCAAAAACTCATTATACAACAATAAACATCATGATTTTATAACTAACTAACATTGATTATGTTGTATGGTGTTTATCTTATTAAAAGTATGTTTTGATTTCATATACAACTTGGTATTTTATTAACAGAAAGTTTGTTCCCAAAATATTCAACGGATATCCATTTATCCGGTTAATCTAATGGGCATAAATATGGATGATGAAATCGAACTTAAATGAATATGAATATGAATGCGAAATAAAATTGTCTCCATCCGATCCACACTCAACCCTATGTGGCTATGTGTACGCCATGTGGAGTAGAAGTGGAAAAAAAATCAGTGACGTGGATATTAAAAAGATAAGTAACATGTTATTAGGTTGTTAGTCAACAAAGTGATTATAGTCTTAGTAAGTTTAATATATATATATATATATATATATATATACTAGACAAAAACCCGCACGATGCGGCGGCGACGACGGGTGCGGGGGTGATGGGGGAGGCGGTGGCGGCGGTGGCGGCAGTAACGGGTGGTGGCGACGACGGTAGCGGCGATAGGTGGCGACGGTGGCGGTAGCGGTGTGGTTATTAATGTAAAATAATTGATGTAAAGGGGTGTAGTGTAGTTATTTTAAGGGTTGAGGTATATATGTTGTATTAGTTAATTTAAAGGTTGAGCGATTTATTTTTGTAAATAATTTCATTAAGGGTATTATAGGTATACTAAATGGAGATATTTAAATTAGTTAATAAATGATAAGGGTAGTTTAGGAAATTCAGTAGGCTTTTTTGAGAAAAGGGAGAGGGGATTGCTCCTTTATTAAGGAGTATAGATATATACACATACTAGAGGGGTACCCGCGCAATACGGTGGCGACGCAATGCTGTGGTAGAATAGACTGGTGGTGATGGCGGCGACTGGTGGTGGTGGCGGCGACTGGTGGTGGTGGTGGCGGTGGCGGTGGCGTCGAGTGGTGTGTGTAATTGATGTAAAGGTAATTGATGTATAGATAATTGATGTAAAAGGGGTAGTGAATATATTATAAAAGATAAGATACTGGTGGTATAATTTAATTCATTATGGATAGATTTGTAATATCGCATATAAAAAAAATCCAACTTTTTAACAAGGATACAATTTTTATTAAGTAGTATTATATATATGTGTGTGTGTGGGTGGGTTCCTGTAGGAAGTCTCTTAAAGTGTGAAACGTGCGAAGTGTGTTAAAATACACTAAAATGCAGCTTAAATATTACTAAAATGCAGTGTCGGTTGGAAAAAATACATCTTTTTTCCAATCGACAGTGCATTTTAGTGTTAACTAAGATGCATTTTAATGGTAACTGAAATGCATCTTAGTTACTAAGATGCATCTTAACTTCATCTCTGTCATCCATGGCAAAGCCATGACGCTAAGGGCAACGCCTGTACCGTATCAAACCACCACACGATCAGGGTCGGCGCCCATCAAATCCAGGCCATTCCCAGTTGCGTCCGGCTTTCAACCCCTCTATAAATGTCACGAGGTCAACGACCGAGAAGGCCGAAGGTCCCCTGAACGGCGCAGCCGTTTGATTAAGTGTTGCCGCCCGTACCGAATCACAGTTTCCGGCGATGGTGGTGGTGGGGGGGTGGCGGGGGAAGAAGACAGGTGGTGGTGGTAGGGAAGAACAACTTAAAAAAAAAAAGTCTTCGTACATTTCGCACGATAAGAAACTTCGTACCATAACCTTCCCCTATATAATAATAATAATAATAATAATAATTAAAACTCCTAAGAGAGGAGGGAGTGGAGTCGGTTTCATCATCGGTTATGTGGGTACACCACCGCCGGTCAACCGGGTAGGGTGGGTTGGGTAAGGATTCAATTAAGCAAGGCGATGACCATTACTCTCTCCTCTATTTGGGTTGATTTGAGTTGTTTTGATATGAAACGATCATATTGGGGAGTGGTGACATGACAATTTAGGTAGAATTGGGTTGGAGCTCACCATTCCATCCACTTTAAGAGATTAATGCATTATAAATAAAATTGACTACTAGAGATTAATGCATTATAAATAAACTTGTCGTGTTGTTGGTTATAGTCCCATTAACTAATAAATTGTGGGTATCTAATTTTATAATTTTATAATGAATACTTTGTAAATATGTGAAAGTTATGTGTGGATGTTGTATTGTCTTTCTATAAAATTAAAATAAAAATGTCATGTAGTTTGAAAGGTTTTGGATGTCTAAAAAAAGTAAAAAACTAAAAACGTTTGAAACTTGGTCCTGGTTTGTATGATGATTCATTCATTAAACAAGTCTCATCACACTACACTACTTGATTCATGCGTTTTTCATACAAATAATACCAAAATGTTAAATTAACAATGGAGTTTCTTGAAGGATGACAAGTGGAGTATATATATGTGAGAAATTATTTTGTCAATACTTAATAATAATTAATAATGACCACTAATAAAAAGGAGTGACCAAGGACCACCGACAAACCTTTTTTTTTTTTGGACGATAATATTGAAAAGAAATGCTTACATCCGGATCGACCAAACAACCCTGAATAAATGAATGAGTATAGCCGACCATTTTTGTTTAAACACCACATAATAATAATAATCAATAAACAACCTTTCCTTCTTATATGACCTAAGTTAATTTATATATCGCTTTTTAACCACACAATCTTATGTACAATGTACACAACTATGTTTTTAATCGAATTAGATGATTTTTTTTTATATAAAAGAAATCATTTTTGACTTCATCGAAAAATAGACATTTTCAAAGAAAGTAGTCAAGGACGAAAATATTAACAGATCACTCTATATATAATTCCTACTTTTTGGAGTTAAATGCTTCAAAAATATTGCCATAATTTATATTCGTTGGCTACAACAACGTCAGGTTATAATCTAATCGAGCGTTGGAACAAGTTTTAACACTAAAATGATTAAAATTTTGATGCAACTTACTTTACCTAAGACATCAAAATAATGCAAACTTTTGATGCGATACTATTCTCCAATCCATTTTGCACCATATTTGGTGCTAACTATATTCATCACACCATATCTTATAATCCACTTGTTTATTAAATAATTACTAATATATAATCTACAAATTAAGCTATAAAAGTTATATAATTAAAACAAGCTCATTGAGATATTTAACACTTGCATCATATCGACTATGTTTAAAAAAATTGTTTTGTATCAACGATTTATAAGTTTTGTTAAAAATTCAATTTAACTAATTAATATAATAATTAACTTTTCTGATAGTTAAGTTGATATTAAATAACAAAGTAATTAAAATCAATCAAATGAATGTATAATTGTAAGTTTTAGGGGGTAACCATAATCTCATGCATTTCACATGTTTCATTACCCACCAATAATATCTTTTCAACTCATTTCATGTCTCTCTCATGCCTCATCATACCTTTTTAGTGACAATCATGATCTCATGTCTCACTTAATTTTTTTCCAATCATATTCACCCTCTTTTCTATTTATGTGTGTGTCTCACATTCTTGTCTCTTCCTCTCTCCTCCATGCCCGAAGCCTTTCATGCCGTTTTCATGCCAAAAGGGTGGCGACGGTGTGCTCAATCAGCATGAGGCATGCCGTGAGTCATGGTTGCCACACTCCTTGGTATACAAAAAGTTTATAAAACTTTTTGGTGACAATACATTAGAAAGAGAGATGAATGCTTGAATTTTTATACAAGATTCTTCTTTTACATTAAATTTAATGATGTAAAACTTTAATGCGAGATGCCTTGTCAGTTTGGTATGAAAAAAGTGATGTGAAAGTGGTCCGCTTTTGATCGTTCAAAATTCTTTCAGTTTTAGGTCATTTTCTGATTTTCAATACCACTTTATTGTTTTGCTGTCACACACAAACAGTGACACATAATTTCTTTTCTGCTTTCCTGCCTATCATTGCTTTCCTTTTATTTTATTTATTTATTATAAACTAGTATACGTTTCGGCAGAAGCTTAAGTAGTTTATTTATAGGCTTTGAAGTATTATCTTATGCTTTATATCTTTGTGCATGATAATGATAATAAATTTCATAAAATTAACAACAAAAGCCATCTATTTAAACCTATATTTGAAGCAATCGTAATCCATGGATAAAAACACCAACTTTTAACTGTGCGTCCAATTTCAGTCTGATCTTCGCGGCTACATAATCATGAATCACTCGATCATTAAGAGAAGAAACTGAATGCCAATACTAAGGTGATCATTCAACAATTTGTAATAAGAGAGCCTCTAATATAAAAAATTTTAGTTTCAAACTATGGAAATCTTTGGGTAATGACATGAAACCTAAAGAATTTAAAGACTAAAGCATAGTTTCAATGGAGTCTCTAATGGTAATTTTAATTCAAGATCAGAGAAACACAAAAGAAATTGATAATAATAAAAATCGAAAAAATTAACAGATAATAATTAGATAATTAACTCATAACGAATTGTAAAATTAAACCAAAATCATAACTTCTAATAGGGGATAAAAAAAAAGTCATTATTATTGTTGTTCAATCACCAAAATCATAATTTAACCTCAACCAAGTCATCAATTAAAAAAAAAAAAAATTAAAAAGAAACTTTTGATTCCTAGTATCAATTAACTTAGGTAAAAAAATAATAAAATATCAGCGTTTTGTAGCATTCTTGTGAAAACGACTGCGAAACCGTAAAAACTTCCCTTCCTATGTGAGGAAAGGATGAGTTGAGTAGGGAGATATTATAAGACTACCCACAATGGGGATGTTTGTGGGAGATCCATTATGAGGTGGAGGATGTTTGTGGAGAAGGTATTGATGTGGGTGATGAGGTGGAGGTTGTTCATCCATGGGTGTTTGTGGAAAAGGATGGGAAATGATATATGGAGAGAGATGATGTTTGTGTATGTATATATTAATCGGGTATGTTAGGTCCAAGAGTTTCAATATACCAAAGTATAATGAACACAGATTTGTTGTAGAGGGGGGTGAATACAACTTT
>JAOXNX010072821.1:0-10369 GCA_028566075.1 Solidago caesia | reverse complement strand
TACTACTATATAGTGAGAGAAAGTTAAATAGTAGTGTTGGAAACAAATATCTAGCTAGTATCTAAGATATATATATAAATATTTATATACACAAAAAAGAAAATATGCAGCAGCACCTGATGCAGATGCAGCCCATGATCATATTCATAGCTAATTAAGATAGATGTTTTTTGACCTTTACACATGAATTTAACTACTATAGAGGAGTATGTTTTTATACGTTCTTACAGGGAAAATAAAGTTTTGAACTTTGCATACCTTTTTTATTTTATTTTTAAACGGCACAAAAAACAATATCAAAACTTCAAACCAAAGGTTTTTTGAACAGACCAAAAGATAATTTAACTTTTAATTTTTAAATAATTGATGGGTTTCTTACATGTTTAATGAGCTTATTTGATTATATATCTATATATAAAAGTTGTAAAAATTCGGTCTCCTAAAATAATCGGACCTCAGACGGTCGCCTGCTTAGCTGGCCATGAGTATAAATGTCATTTCGCATATATGAAATGTGTAACTTTCAACAATTTGGATGTAATCTTTATAAGGGTATATATATATATATATATTTATTTATTTATTTATTTTTTGGTCATGTATTTCAGAAAATTCATTACATAATATAGTTGACTTTTCAAAACAAATACTCGTAATTGACTTGACTATATACTTGAGAATATTCAGAGCTGGGTTTCCCAATCCCTCCACAGGCCACAACCTTGGTTCGATTTCTCTCAGAGATTGACTTTTGGTTTTTTTTAAGTGGTGGGAGCAAAAATGGAATTAATTCTTGATGAGGTAACTTGTGATGAGAGCATCAAGCAAGTGTTTCGGGAAGCTATAAAGAAGAGGCCGGTCAATGTGGTAAGTCCGTTAAGCTATGAAGTCAACCAAGTACTTGGTTGCACAAGAGATGAGTTTTTTTCTTTTTTTCCTTTTCTAATTTTATCATATTTTCTTGGTTTGTAACATTGAGGGCTCTCTCCCGGTGAGCCAATTGTAAATTTTGTTCGTTAAAACCTTCTTACACATTTTTTCCTTAGGGACTGCTCTGAATCCTCACTGTTAGCTTCTAGTTGATATTTTCCACTAATTACCAATCGTAACATATCAGATTGACTCAAAATGAATACATATGTTGCTTTTGCAGACAAATCTTGATGATTTTCGTGAATCATCGATGATGAGAATGGTGGACAAAGAGGTAAATTTATTTACCAGTTATCTTTCTTTGTAAAAGTGATAGAGTTGATTAAATATCTAGTCTTATGCTATATTTAAGGACTCTGACCAAGTCAGAAATTTATTTTCAACTAAAATTTGCAGCATTTGGTTTTCATCCAAAATTATGTTGGGTTTGGTTCCTATCAATCCATTGGGTCGGGTTTGGTTCCTATCAATTGTGTTTCGTCTGAAGATGTTGGAAGGTTAAAGCAGTTCTTAAAATAATATGACATTATAAATACCTTTTCCTACTTTATTTGATTCTTTTATATATCTATCTATATCTAAACGAAATGCTTTGTATTTTTTAATATTTAAAATTTTTAATAACATTTTAATTATAGAAATGATGAGTGTCATTTATTTTTTGTTTTTATAATACCTTGTATTATATAGTTATATGAGTTAATTTCACAAATGACCCTTGTGGTTTTTGAAATTAGACTTTTACCTCCTTGTGCTCTTTTTTTTTTTTATCACCAGTCATCTCTGTAATTGCATTTTGTATCACTACTCACCCCTATCACTAACAACTGTTTATTTTGCTCTGTTAAGTCCCTCATGTGTATTGGACATGAGGATATTATCGTATTATCGTACTTTCATCCCAACCCTACCCTAACTTCTATATCGTCAACATCAAAAACAATAACGACCGAACAACAACCTAATATCATAACAATAAAATTAAAAAAAAAATTCAATCGACAATAAGTCAATAACAACAAAATCATATATCTATCCTCATAAGCATTATCAAACTAATAATTAATCATCATTATGAAGAACATTAACGTGTCATCATATCGTCAATAACATATCTGAAGCAATATTCTATTTTCAATCACAAACTTTGTTCATTAATTCCACCGACCCACAAATGGAATGTTGGTAGTTGACAAAATTGAGGAATGCAATTAAAACCACTCTGTTGATTGAACACAAATATTAAAAATGGAATGGAATCCCACTTCAAGAAAACAAGAAATCTTTCCTCGTTAACAACATTCAAGCCACCACCCATTTTATTTCATTGCTTATTGTTTGTGATTGGTGGAAAATTAAATAACCACTCGGCACTGCCATCCTAGCCATGAAACCCATTTTCCTTTCTTTCACCTTCTGGATCATTATCATCAACGGGCCCTAACCCCAATTTTATTACACAATATAAAAATATTTATTAAAAAGAAAAAAAGAAAAAGAACAAACCATCCATTCACTCTCACCGGATAACGCCTACCAGCGATCGTTCCTCCACATCAACGGTCGGGCTTTGCCCTTAGCCGTGCTGGCTCCGACCTTGGTGGTGATCGGAAACGGTGGTGGTGGTGGTGGTGGAGATGGAGAGAGAACGGGAGGAGAGAGAGGAAGGGAAAATGAGTGGCTAAAATTTGTTCTCGCGCTCTGTTCTCAAATTACCCTTCCTCTCTCGCTCTCTGTCTATCTCGCTCTATGTCTCTCTCGCGCTCTCTCTCTCTATATATATGACCAAACCTGGCATTAACCAACACTTAAACCTACCACGACGAGAAACATTTTTCAAAAAACTGTCCAAAAATAGGTGTGCACGCTTTGGTACCAAAACTTTCGGATCAGCTACTGTAAACCAAGTGTGAGGCATCCGTGTTGAGGTGCATCACACCTACGCACCTGATCAGTTTTTCACCATGAGTGTGGCACCTCTCCAAATACGTGTGGCGCACTTCGTTGCTGACATGCACAATACTTTTTTTTGGATATTACTCGTAAGCAAACTTCACAACACTAATATAAGCAATTTGATTATAATTCAATTCGTGACGTTAAGTTGGAATGAATTGTTAGATCGTTTAAATGAGTTGGAAGTGTCGAAGAAAATTACTAATAGTTTTGACCCAAACGGGTCATAAGGGGCATAATAGACGAACTTTTAATAGTAGAATGATATGGATACGATAAATTGGTGCACTTACTAAAATGGGTAGGTATGGTGAAAACTTAAATGGCTATATGGACGAAGAAAACTTAAATGAAACATATATGGTTATAGTTCGATGTGATCTAATGTCATCCTAAAAACATAGCCTTGAATGGTATCTGATATGCAACAATAATCATATGCTGCTTATTATTATTATCAATATAAGAATGTTTACAGAATGAAATAGAGAGAAACAATCATATGATCAATAGTCATATGATACAAAAGAGTTGAGATTATACAAGATGAATATGAATATGTAACAAGATGATGATAATGATCTGTGTGTTTTTTAGAGAGATAATCGACAATAGGTGAATGAAGAACGAATAAACTTGAGCCCAAATCGAGAGTATATATCCTTCAAATTGTCTTCATAAGCTTATAATTCCACTTGACCAAGTTTAGTCCTGTAACTTCTACCAGACTTCAAGAACAGTCACTCTACATTACCTGCACTTAAACAAACTAAATTAAAACACATTCTATAACTTTCCAAGTTAAAACTTGATAATCAAATATGATTCTTAACAGGAACTACTTCTAGCTGTATCAGCGGCAACCAAACACTATCATCGTCGAAATATCATCAAGGAGGGGGGATCTGGAAAGGTGTACAAGGGAGAACTCTCATGGAAAGGGCGTTCGATGAATATTGCTGTCTGGAGGTTAGATCGTCAGTATAGAGAAAATTGCATTGTCTTCTGGAGGGAGCTTGAAATTCTTTCTAATTTCAAACATGATAATATCAGCTCTATATTTCAGTACTTTGATGAGGATGATGATGAAAATCTAATCATTTACAACACATTTCATGGAAATCTCCAAGGAAATCTAAAAAATTCAGCACTCACATGGTCCCGGAGACTGCAAATATGTTTAGGTGTTGCACGTGCATTGAATTATATCCATAATCAGGGTCTCATACATTGTGACATCAACAGCTCCAAAATATTGTTAGATGAAGATTGGGAGCCCAGGATATTTGGTTTTGAATTTTACACAAAGTATCTTCACAGTTGGAAACATCGCCTTCACTTATTTCGCTACTTGGACACTACAAGCGTAATGACACCAAAACATGATGTTTACTTGTTCGGTGTATTATTGTTTGAAGTACTTTGTGGGAAGAAACCAAAGTTTGAAGAAGATGGTTTTAATGGCAAAATAGATGACAATATTGATTCTAGATTAAGGAAACATATAGGAAGTCTATCGATGAAACTCTTAATAAATTTAGCCAATAGTTGTCTGGATAAAAATCTTGTGAAACGTCCAAGCATGAATCAGATTGTCAATAAACTTGAGGAAGCTTTGAAACTTCAACTA
Source organism: Solidago caesia (assembly GCA_028566075.1). NCBI lineage: Eukaryota > Viridiplantae > Streptophyta > Magnoliopsida > Asterales > Asteraceae > Solidago > Solidago caesia. The sequence goes on along the minus strand of JAOXNX010072821.1, from coordinate 5,850 downwards.
CGGGAACAGGAAAATCTTGTAAGACCATCCTTTCGTTTGTGTGTGTGTGTGAGTGTTTTTTTTTTTGTATTCAATAGTTTCATGTTACTTATTTACTTCCACTATGGTAATTTGTATTAAAGGAACTTTCAACAAATAGAGATGAAGGACGTTCAACAGAAGGACATCAAGGTGCATGGTTGAACCGCGTGCTGGTAACTATATACCTTTAATTACTTTTGAGGAGATTATAGTACATACAATTGATTTTTTTTTTTTTAATTTATTTATTATTATTTTTTTTTATCATACTTAAAGCAATAAATCTAACAAAATAAATAATTTAGTGTAATTATAGTCTTATAGATATAGGTATAGAAGAAAGTTAAATTTAGAATACCCTTTCTAAAAAGACCAAAAGAATAATTCTCAGTCACACATTTACCCTCCATCTCCCTCCCTCTTCTTCTTCCCCCACCACCATCACCACCACCACCGTTCTACCGTCTCCGCCGCCAACACCACTACCGGTCTTCTTCCCCGCCACCCCCACCACGACCACCATGGCGGAGCCAGGCGGCTAAAGGCAAGGCCCGTACCGTATCCAACCATCATCACCTTGGATCGCCGCCTATCAAATCCAAATTATTCCCAAATGCGTTCAGCCCCCAACCCCTTTATAAATTCCCTTAAGGTCTATGGCCGATAAGGGCGAAACCTCCTTGAACGGGTGTAGCCCGTTCGGCTAAAGGCTACGCTTGTACCGTATCCATTCGTTTTCAACACACAACTCATAAAAATTTTATTTTATTCTTTTTGAAATTTCTTTTTAAAATTTTTTTTGGAATAGGTTGTTATTAAAAATAAATAAATAAATAAATAAATAAAATATAAACTATACCAAAAAGAAGAGAGAGGGGGGAAATGTGTGACTGAGAATTGTTTTTTTGAAAATGGGTGTTTTAAATCTAACCCACCCCGGTATATATATATTTATATATACGTATCTAAAGAAATCTTAAAATTAGTAAAATACCGTTGGCCTAAAAGTCAATTGATCAACCAAACTCAATTTTTTAAAATAAACTTTGCCTATATAATAAACTGAAAATAAAAAATAAATTACAAATATGCAATTGATGTTCCTTGATAAACCAAATATATGTCTATATAATAATTAAACCAGGCCAATGGGGTTGGTGGCTCATAGGTAAGGTCTTTGACTTTGAGAGAATCCACATGGATTCGAATCCCACCTCCCATATTTGTGGATTAATAGGGGACTTTTCGAAAGTCTTGGATTCCATCTTAGACATTCGTGTAATTTAGAAATAGGAGTAGAATAATATGTCGCTCTAAAAATAAAAAGTAAAAATAACTAAATCAGTAGTTACCATACCTCATTAAGACCATTCCTAACCTATTCCAAACCAATCCGAACCTCTCTTTTATTCCGCCTCAATCTCCTTTTTAATTATATTTTCTATTTACCTATTTTTATCATTAATATATGGGGTTAGCATATATACAGCGGACTGTATATATGTTGGCTGCTGTTCCCTCACATTCAAGGGGGTCTTTTTATCACGTGACAAAATTAAAAGAATATATGTGAGAGGAGCAGCAGCTACAGCTGAGCTGCTGCTGCTGTATACTTCATTTCCCCTTACTATATTATATTCTATACTCTATTATAATTTATATATTATTATCTTTTATATCTAATATATATTTTGCTGTAAAATATTTTATAATTTGTCATAACAACACCATATATTGAAACGAAAGTTATAAGTCACTTGTTTTGAAAACACCCATTCTAGGGGCCTAAGACGACTTGTCCCAAAATATCTTTCGGAACCTATAGTATGGTGCCGTAAAGTTTTTTTTCTTTCTTCTTATTTCATTATTAGCCATGCTACTTGCCAGCATGTTGAAGCTGCAATACCCCTTCTCACTATATATATATATGTATGTATGTATAAAATTTGTAGATGGAAATTGCGGAGATTCCTCTATACGATATAAAGTCTGCCACCAATAATTTTGACAAGGCATGTATGGTAGGGAGTGGTGGGTTTGGTACAGTGTACAGAGCAGAACTTGATGTTCTAGATATCCAAACTCGTATGCCCAGGAAAAATATTACTGTAGCTATAAAACGACTCTCAGAGAAAGGAGGTCATGAGCAAGCTGAAAAAGGTTTTTTAACTGAAATTGAATTGCTTATATGTTGTAACCATCCAAACGTAGTTTCTCTTCTTGGCTTTTCTAGAGAAGACAATGAAAGGATTCTCGTATATGAGTATGCTCTAAACGGAAGCCTCGGTGATTATCTAGGAAGCGAAGTTGGTCTTACTTGGTCACAAAGACTACAAATTTGCCTTCATGTTGCTCATGGAATTAGATACCTTCACACCAATGTGGAGGGTAAACCAACGATAATACATCGAGATATAAAAAGTGATAACATTTTGTTGGATGAGAATCTAAATGCAAAAGTTGCTGACTTTGGGCTCTCCAGATTCCACCCTATGGTTGGAAAAAAGAGCACTATCCTTACCAAAAATATTGCAGGCACATTGATGTATATCGATCCAGAATTTCAGGAGAAAGGTAGGTATAAAAAGGAATCGGATATTTATTCTTATGGAGTGGTTTTATTTGAGGTGCTATCTGGTAAAATGGCTTATGATAGTACTTACTTGAGGGAGAATGATGATGGACTTGCACCCATTGTGTGGAGACGGTTCGAGGAGCGAACATTGATGGGATTAATAGATCCTAAAATGTTAGAAGAAGATGATGAACACACTTTTACTCTAAATAGAGGACCCAATCAACATTCTTTTGATTTGTTTTCAAAAGTTGGATATGAATGTTTGGCAAAAACTCAAGCCAAACGTCCAAAAATGGAGGCTGTCATCAAAGCACTTGAAGATGCATTGGATGTTCAAGTAAGTTAATTTTACAAAATTCACGTTTCTTTTCTTCATTTTGACCCCTTTTAGTAAGTAGTGTGTGCATCCAATATTATCGGCACTGACAGATCCAATAATTCGAGAAGACGGGGGCCTAAATCTTTTCTTACGTTAATAACAAGGCTGAAAGTATTTGACTGGTTTTTTGGGCTTTTGTTGAAGGGTTTGTGGATTTTTAGTCGGGGAGAGGGGGAGGGTGGGGGTAACCACCCTAATTACACATTGGGTCCGCCACTGACCAGCATGTATTTAGACTACAACATCCCACTTTCTTTTCTAACACAATTTTACACAGGGGAAAACCATGAAACTCTCAAGGTTTCGACTCAGTAGTATAGAGGATGCAACTCAGAATTTTGACAAGACATACTACATGGGGTTAGACACATCTGGTAATAAGGTGTACAAGGCGCAACTCGATAATTTTGAAAGTAACAGTTTGCTGGCAACAGAAGGAAAGAATAATGGTGAAACGCCAAAGAGACGCATGAGCGTAATTATAAAACGTATCTTGGGTAGAGAAGATGAGCATGGAGAAGAAGGGTTCTTTTCAGAAATTGAAATGCATGCTAGATATAAGCATCCCAACATAGCTCCTCTTCTTGGCTTTTGCTACGAAGGTGATAATATGCTTCTTGTTTACGAGCACGATTCTGATGAAAGCCTTGATAACTATTTGAGAGACACTGATAACATGACTAAGCATACATGGATACAGCATCTCAATTGGTGTCTTGGGATTGCACATGGACTCAATCATCTACACACCCTGATGGACAGCAAGCAAGAGATGATACACGTTGATATACGGAGTGCCAACATTCTGCTAGGAAAGAGTGGGGAGGCGAAGATTGCTTACTTTGGGTTCTCGAAATTACTCCCAGCAAATCAAGAGGCAAGCAGCACCGACACCACCAATAATAACGTACGCACAAAAGTGTGCCGTTGCCCTGCAGAATATCAAAAGACAGGTGAACTGAAAAAACAATCAGATATCTACTACTTTGGAGTGGTGCTATTTGAGATCTTTTTTGGGAGGTTAGCGTATGATCCAGTTTACACACACAAAAATGACAATGGGCTTGCACCCATTGCTTGCCGATGCTTCAGAGATGGAAAAATAATTGAAATCATAGATACTGCGCTGAAGGGAGAAAGCGTAGAAGAAATACTAACTTCATATAGAGAACCTGTTTTATTAGATTCCTTGGACACATATTTAAGAATTGCCAAAAAATGTTTGGCAAAGAGTCCAACTATGCAAATCGTCTTCGAAGAACTAGAGAAAGCTCTTAGCATTCAAGTAAGTAAATATTTTCAAAGTCCGACATTCTTTATTTTGCATGCGTATATATTGTTGACTTGTTATTAAGTATCATAGCTTAATAAAATAATTAACCCATATATACCTAAAATACCTTTAAAAAAAATATTTACAACATATATCCTTCGGCTCTTAAAAAAAATATTTACAACATATATCATTTGCTTTATTTTTTTATTTATTATTATATTAATTTGTAAGCGTTTTTATAAAGGTTCTTTTAGATATGAAAAAAAATGAAGTTTTGTTATACCCGATCAACGTCCGGGTAATCCCCAGCCAACGGCCATAATTGCCTATAAGCGTGACAATTTGATTTTTTATTGTTAGCCTTTTTCTTTTTTGGTTGTTTTTTGCTTCTCTTTTTTTATTTTCGTTTTTTTTTATCATTCTGACTCGCAGGTTTCTACGTATCTGGATCTAAACATGCCTACTTTATTTTTCCTTTTTTAGCCTTTTTTTTACCTCACGTTCATCTTTCATTCTGACTGGCAGGTTTCTACGTATATTAATTTGTAAGCATTTTTAAAAAGTTTCTTTTAGATAAGAAAAAAATATTAATATTTGTTATCCCCTTGGTTTAAAATAGCGTGTGGCGATAAGGTCCTTGAGGCTACAAGCGTGGCGAGGCGAGCGTGGCGAGGCGAGCGTGGCGAGCGCCACACGTATTCGAGGCGACTGTTTCTACAAATACGTTAATACGTAACAATTAAATACCAAAATATAACATTCCGTATTATAAGAAAAGACAATAGTTTGTGATACCAAATCACCAAATAGGTTGGGATTCTACGACACCAAATGTATAATAAGTAGAAAACAGACAATAAAAGTAGACTTGAAAGTTGAAATTTGAAATCAAAACATAAAGAAAATAAGTGCCTCAAAGGCTAAACTAGAAGTCGTCTTCATTAACCTCGCAATCACCCGTATCAATCCCAACTACTAGAAAGAAAGATTAGGTTTTTTTGTTTTAAACTCTGTAGAAAGAAAAAAGAAAATGGGCTTTCAATTGGTCTTTAAAATAGCAACAAAAAAAAATGGGCCTAAAAAAAGTATGAACATAACTTATTACATGTCGCCACGCCATAGTCGCCATGGTCGCTACGGGCATGCGGCGCTCGCCTCCTGTAACCTGCTCGCCACACCCCTAGCGTGGCGCCCTAGGGGTCGCCACACGCCATGCCACGCCTGTAGCACGCTATTTCAAACCAAGGTTATCCCTGACCAACGTTCGGGTAATCCCCGACCAATGGCCACAACTACCTATAAGTGTGCCTGTTTGATTTTTTATTTTTACCTTTTTTTCTTTTTTGGTCATACTGTTATCTAACGTTTACTTTTCATTTGTTTTAATTCATTTATTAGTATATTAATTTGTAAAAGTGTTTTTAAGGGTTCTTTTAAATAAGAAAACAATTAATATTTGTTACTTACGGCCAACGACCGGGTAATCACAGACCAACGGGCAGGTATAACACGTACTAATGGGGGTCCCTGTGGTTTGTACTTTTTTGCAACCTTAGTCTAAGTTGACAAACCATAAGGACCTCCATTGCTAGTGAA
>JAOXNX010072776.1:0-10370 GCA_028566075.1 Solidago caesia | reverse complement strand
GAATTTGACCGAGTTTGAACCGATTTTTACCAAGTTACCCTGAGTTTGACCAAGTTTGACTAAGTTTGACCCGAATTTGACCTGTTGACCCAAGTTTGACCCCTAGTCGGCCTGACTCGACTCCTTAGACCCCCGAGTCAGGAGTACTCCCCGAGTCAAACCGATTTTTACAACACTGGATATATGTCACGATTTATATATTGATATTAGGATCCTTATCACAAATTTGATCAATAAAAGCTATGTTTATCCCATCAATAGTTTACTTGATAAATATTATTAACAAAATTACATATATATAATTTTTATAATTATCAAGATAACTATATAAAATATATATATCACTTCGAATAATATAAATTGTAAATATAAAGATATATAAAGATGACATAAACAAGGATTAATTTAGAAGAATGGAGAAATATGATTCGCCAATAAATAATTATATCAATTATCTTTTGATATATATAAAGATATTATATATCTATATAAGTTTATTCTTAATTAAATGGTGTAACTAAAAAGTGTAAAATTAAATATGTGAACATAAATATATAATAGTAACACAATTAATAAATGAAAAAGCAATTACTTACAAAACTTTATATTCAGTTATATAAAACATAATAGTCTTTATTCATATATATCTAAAGTTATAAAAGTATCAAATGTTAATGAAAGCATAATAAGGGTAAATGATCGAAATTGAATTTCATATCAAAGTAACAATATATTAGAGGTATATTTGATACTATTCGATGTTCTTTGAAATAAAATTTTAAATTTTGTGTAATAATTGGTATATAATTTGATTGTTATTCTATTGTAATAAATATACGGCATCTTGAAAGTTATTATGAAGGTAGTTATCTACCATCTACCAATATATATATAAGAGCATGATAAATTATAAAATGAATAAACAAGAACCGTTAGATGATTTTCAACTTTCAATTAGAACCTTTAGATTAAAATTATGATGTCATCATTGATTTTATTATTGTTCAAACACAATATTAGTCCTTCAATTTTATATAATTAGTCAAAATACACATTTTTTTAAAATTCAAAATATAACTTATATCTTTAATTAGTATTCACTTATATACCACACGTTCTATATGTTTACACAATACACCTCATTAATTAACTAAATTAATGATACAACAAAATTATAAATCTAATATTATTATTATAAAAATAAATTTGCCCTTTAGATCAAAATTATGATGTCATCATTAACTTTATTATTGGTCAAACACAATATTAGCTCTCAATTTTATATAATTAGTCAAAATACACTTTTTTTTAAAAAGTCAAAATACATCTTATGTCTTTAATTAGTATTTACTTATATACCACACATTTTATATATTTACATAATACACCTCTTTAATTAATTAAATTAATGATACAATAAAATTATAAAATTACTATTATTATTATTATAAAAACAAATTTGCGTTAACTTTCAATAAGAACCTTTAGATCAAAATTATGATGTCACCGCTCACTTTATTATTAGTCAAACACAATATTAGTCTTTTAATTTTATTTAATTAGTCAAAATATATCTTACGTCTTTAATTAGTATTTACTTATAAACATTAAAGTATTTACTTATCTACCACACACTCTATATATTTACACAATACACATCTTTAATTAATTAAATTAATTATATAACAAAATTATAAAATTAATATTATTATTATAAAAATAAATTTGCGTTATTTATATGTTATAAACTTTCAAAGTTTAGTTTTATTGTACGTATGTTGATTTGATTCATATTATTGCCACACTTTTTACTAATATTTGTTTTATGGTTTTTTATTATCTTAGATTTGATATGTTATTTTCATTTTTAATTTAATTTTGGATTTTTTTTATAATTTTGATAGAAATATGGATTTATTTTCTTATTATTTTAATTTAAAATTTATCTTGAGTCTTAGATTGATAGGTATATAAATTTAAGTTTGCATATTTTTTTTCTTCAAGTTTTTGTATTTTTTTTTCCATAACGGTTTTCTTGCTTTCACTTTATAATCGTGGTATATTACTTTGTCGTTTCATTATTATTATCCACAAACAAATGATATATATTTTAAGATATGTGTATTATGGATGTTATGATTATATATTAAGTTTGAATTAAATATAATATATAATTCATGTAGATGTTGTATCTCTAATATCTTATAAACATAAAATGATTGTTTTTTTCCCTCTAAAAAAAATATGTAATATAATGTTACTTAATTTATGACTTTGTCTATGAAACTTTTATCATGTCACATACATTGTATTGAATATGTGTTATATATATATATATTCAATTTTTCCACAGTTAATACATAAAGATATCCAAATACATTACTAGACTGCCTATGGTGGCTTCTAACATTTCAATCAAGTGAAAATACGTAAAAATGATATACTTATGATTTTTAACATCTCTCATTTATATTTGTTAATATATAATATTATCAAACATTAACATTTTAACATTTTAGTAGATTTGTATGTTTTGCCCGCGTATTACGAGGGGGAAAAATCTAGTATATATATATATAATATACATATCGTACTAACCATTTTTTATATAAAACATTTTTAAAAAAATTTTATATCATCATATTTCAACATGTTTTATTTATAAATACTAATAATGTTATTATAAAAATTTAATATGTTTATCTCGCGTATTACGTGGGAAAAATAATCTAGTATAATAAAAAACAAAAACCCTTAAATCACCAATGAAGAAATTTGAACCATTAGAGGGGAGGGAGTACCTCGGGGAAAACTTCGGCACAGACCGGCATATGGTGGTAACACCGCCGCGGTGCCCGGTGAAGGTAATCGGTAAAGTGAAATCGGGGATATACACCGATGAGGGGAGCGTGCTAATTAATACAATGGTTACTTTTTTGTAGCCACTTGACAAATTAAAAAAAAAAATTTAAAACCTTTTTACACTTTAAATACACTGCACCTTCACCATTTTCAAACCACAACTCATTTTCTTTACAACTTTCTTCCAATTTCTCACCAAATCCCAACCATTTTATCACTAAAAAATGACTTCCAATTCCTCGTCCGACCACAGGTATCCGTCTTCGACCGACGAATCCACGGGAACCTCGTTGCAATTTTTGCTTAACGCGTATGAATATCTTGAAGACACGGCAAGCTCTAGCACTTTTCGTCCCCGTACAAGCATAGATCGTTGTCAACACATTGGTCTTCAAACTCTACTAAATGATTGGTTCATTGAAGAACCAAAGTACGACGAAACTTACTTTCGAAAGAAGTTTCATATGGATAAAAACATGTTTTTGAGAATAGTGGAGGACATTGAAACGAACTTCCCGTATTTTCAAGAAGGTTATGACGCTAGATTTAGGAGAAGTTTTACAGCGCTACAAAAATGCACCTCGGCCATTAGGCAACTTGCAACGGGCAATCCGCCCAATGAATACGATGAGTACATGGCCGCAAGAACGTCACGCGAAACTCTTGATGTTTTTTGCGACGCCGTCATTAACTTGTACGGTCGAGAGTACTTACGTAGGCCGACTCAACACGACGTTGCACGCATTTTAAACTAATATAGTTTGCGGTTTTATTTTTACATAAAACATATAAACTAAATATTTCATTAAATAAAATTTAAACTAGTACATTTTTACTACAACTAATATTAAAACTAATTGGACAATAATATAATAAACTAATACAAATTACAAATAAAATTACTTAAACATACTAAAGTAATACAAATTACTAAAAACTTAAAAAACTACCACATTCCATATTCCTTAGGGTCGGTGTAATATGGACACTTCACATCATCGACTACACCGACCGTTTTGGTTTCATCAACCCCGTTTTCCCACATGTCGGCGCACACCATCTGGTTTTGCAACGTGTACAAACCGCTGGTAATTTCTTCAATCATTAAATCCGTCTTCGTTATCTGTGAGTGCTTAAATGCATATATAAACATTTATAATTCTGAAATTTTAAAAACCTGACTATTTTAGTATCTTTACATCATTCTGATACATGTTTACACTATATATCATTTATCTCCTAAAATAGCTACATTACCCTCTTTATATCAATTACTTTTACGTCAATTCCCTACACTACTCGGCGCCGCCACCACCACCACCACACTGCCTCTGCCTCCAACACAACATTACGCGGGTACCCCTCTAGTTTCTTCTAAACACTCATCCTTACACATTTCTTTCCCACATCTCTTTGCATACGCTCATTACATTTTAAAAAAATGGTAAAGAAAGACACCATGTCCCCGGAACCGCTTTGGATCATGACCTCCCCGTAAGGTTTGATGCCGATGAAATACATTCATTTAATACCCATATGATTTGGGCATCCCTAAGGATCGAACCCGCGTCTCTCAACTTCACATGTGGCCCCAAGTTACATTAGTAATGGGTACCACTCCATCTATTGATGGATTTACACTCATTACATATAAACACACAAACGAAAACATGCATATATCCCCATAAAAAATACACACTCATCACATTTCGCCCCGTCGCGTTGCGAGATACCTTCCTAGTGTGTGTGAGTATGTGTGTGTGTGTATATATATATAGGAAAAATGATAAATCCTCCTAATAATCTTCCTGATGTCAAAACTATATGCCAAGTGTAATCCATTAATTTTCTCTCATAATCTCAACATTTTATTTTACCAAGTGTCATGATCACATTGTTAGGAAGATCTTTAAGAGGATTGTTTAGAAGGATTTTTCATTATATATGATGATAGACCCCTTCGTACATACGAAAGGTTATGTATACGAAGCTCCATTATGGAAACTAATTAATAGGAAAAGATCATAATCCTTCCCTAAAATATTAACACTAAATCCGGTCCAATATAAACTGGATATACATCCCATAATTCAAGGGATATGAATTATTAGATAAGGCAACTAAATCAAGATAAATATTATCTTGATATGCCATATTATGGAAGGAGGTAATCATTAAATTATCTTCCTCTCCAAGAAAGAGGTCAACTATAAAAGGATGCCTCTACACCACAAAACCGGCATGACACATGACCGAGAAAAACCCTACATTATAATTGGCGTAAAAATAGTTCCTTAACTTCGGAGAATCGCCAACAAACACTACAAAAACACATCACCCATCCTAACATCTAATCCACAAAGGTAGTCGCGGTTTGGTAATCAATCAATTGGCGCCATCCGTGGGACCAAGCTGAAAAACTTCACAATAACCCACTAATCTTACCACAACGATGATTCACTGAACCATGTCTACCGCTAGCCAGGAATCCGGAATCAGATCCATAAATCTCGTTCTCCTTCTGAATAAGATGATCCCATCGAATGTTTGCAATCAGACACGTTAAACCTAACTGTAAGTACGGATTCGGATTTCACATAAAATCATCAAAAAAGGTACTTTCCTAACGTACTTCATATACCAATGATTTAAAAAATATTTGCATGTGGTTAAGATATTAAATGTGTTGGTTCCATGAAACATCTTTACATGGTTTCGATCATTAAATATTATGTAGTAACAATCACCACTTCATTATCTAAAATCCCTTTACATGCGTGTTGAGATTTTTATTTTTTCAACAGCTAAGCAATGCTAATAAACGTAAACTATTTATACTAAAGTATTCTTGAGTCTATTTACAATATTCAATGAATATTGTAAATTGTAACTTTTGTCTACTTGTAAGATAGGGATAACTTTTTTTTAAAAATCAACTTGAGATGCTGATAATAATATGAATTAGGAGATGGGTAAGAAATCATTACCGTTATTTTTATATGCATCTTAATATTTTCGTCATATGGGCGGATGAGCCTAATTTTGATCTAATGCAAGACCAACAAAAATCATTGCCGTAATTAAGAGTCATTAATGAGCAACTTCATAGGGCCGACACAATAACTTAGAACATTTATCTTTCCGCATAAATCGGGACCTAATATAAGCAATGATTTTGAAAATCTCTTACGAGCAAAATAAGTTCTGATCTTATTACCTTAAAAAAGGGATTCAAAACGTATATGTACAAGCCGTAAATATTTTCCATATCTGAAAAATGGAAGTTGTAGGCTAGCCGTATTAAATATCTTCCTATAATCATTCTTTTTTCTTAACAATGTCTTATGTCTCCATAAGCACTAGCCGATTTACAATCCCTATGAATTAACTAAAAGTCTATGGAGGCCTGAAAGAATTAATTTAAATCCCTCCAGCCGCGGCTCACAATTAAATATGATTGTGTCACGAGTCGCGATTCAAAATCGACCTACTAAAATTACTGCATGAGTCCGTTAAGCTGGAGGGTATCATCGCCAAGTCCCACGAAGACAATAACTTAATTAATTCGTTCATCGATGCTTCGAAAAATTAATTGTTTTCATGAGTTACGGTACAGTCTCACTCTTCGGAGCCCGAGGCATGAGGTAAAAATTCTCCAATCAACCTACGTGGACGTTCGCACCAAAAGGTATGCACCAAAACTACAAATTAGAATTTTCTGCCTAGGGTACATATAGCTCATATAATGGTGATCACTTACATGATAGTCTGATCCATATACCGAGCATAGTTTACCTGTAGTATGATTTATATTTTGTACATAGTTGATACTCCTAAAAGGCATATGCCTTACCAAGTACCTATCTCTTTGTACATCAAAAATTCCCCATCACATGAAACTCCGGATATGGTTCCCTACCCTTCGTAGGTTAGATGACCTCCGTAGAGCAAACCGCCGGGGATAATTACCTACCTTTTGTATGTTAAATAACCTCCGTTGAGTAAAACTCCGGATATAACTTACCCTCCACAAACCTAATGCCCCAAAAGAGGCAACACATGCGATGTAAATACATGCTATATGCATAAAACTTTTGTATATACAACCTAAGGAAAACTCGAAACCAAAATGGACTACTAGCCTCGAGCTCACGGTTCTTTCAAATCCCTGTTACATACAATCTCTCTTTCTCAATATTATGGCCGAGAAACAAAGGAATCATAATTCCTTTACGACGGTGGTTGACGGCTAACAAATACACAACATCTCACAATCGATGTAAAAAGGCATTCAATCATCCCAAAACTTTCGCTTAGCTCAATAAGGTCGCAACTACAATTAACCTCCGACCCACTGCCTTTTAGACAACCCCTCTCTGAATACGGAGGCCAACAACTACATGTCTTACAATTGCTATTATGCCTGGGGGGCTTGACGATACGGAGAGTTGTACACAACCTCCCTTGACAATTCCCTAACAACATTTGAATACCCAACGACCTACTTCGCTTTTTCTATTCACAAAACACCTTTTTCCCAACACGCTTAAACAAAGTTTCATTCGAATGTACCATATGTAAACGTCCGAGTCATGGGACATAGACTCTAGTCTCTCTCAAAAAGACTCATCAAAAGGAACCCATAGCCATAAAAGCACAATTACCCCCAAATAAATGAATACACTATTATCAGAACCTTACACAATGCATAAGCCATTCTTGTTCACACGATACCCTCAAAAACCTCTTATCACCTCTCCTTGCTAGATAAGCTTACTCAACGTACAATGGTATTAGCCAAAAGTGATTGTCACCTAGGCCCCAGCCTCGTGACAAATATCAAACAATTTCCATTCTTGAAACCAAGATATTGCTTCAACCTCCAATTAATTGGGGTAGTATCTGTGCTCATAAAGTCACACAAAATGATGCTTTCACATATCCTACAATGATCAAAATGCTATGGACGACCGGAGGGAGTACCCTTCGTAACCATACATTCGTTTCAATCGGAGGGGGTGCCCTCCGTAACCAGCCAAGACATTGGTCCTATCGGACTTCGCAAAACCAATATGGTGGACAACATAAACCACCACTCGAAGAATATCAAAAGCAGCTCTAGGATCCCTCCGTAATGTGATACGGAAGACCATGCTGTATTTGATTACAAACACTATTGCTGGGAAGACAAAATGGTATCATTCAGTGACCATACAAGTCTTTATCAGATATTACTCGAAGACGTAAGGAATTAACCCTCCGTAATCTTTAAAAAATACGAAAGGAACAACCTTCGAAGGAACAACCTTCGTAAAGGAACAACCTTCGAATGAACAACCTTCGTAAAAGAACAACCTTCGAAAGACCATAACATGCCTACAACAACGGAGCATACAAACTCGTGACCTCGGAAGACGATCCAGTGGATCGCAACTAAAACAGCGCGAACCTCCGTAAATTCTACTTGGCATTTATCATGTCCTTAATAACAGTTGATTATATAATCCTTACCCGGTGGAGGGTCGCTCCCTACCACTTTGATCAAAAACCCCCACGTATGTATTTTTTAAAGACGTGCACTCGCCAGTTACATGTATGCCTAGGGGACGCCCGCATCACATAAAACGGAAATTCACCTGAGACGGACACTCCTACAAGTGCCTCCAGTGAAGCACACACACTTGATCACAAAAGGATATTACTTTCATTAAAGGCACAACCTTAATTAGCATAACAACCTTCATCAAAGGGCCAACCCTAATTCAAGGAACACCTTTTAAAAAAAAAAAAACAGACAATCACAAACATAATAGGAGGATACAAACCCTCTTACTATGTAACAGCCGGTTCCCTTCAAGTGCAACCTTTGCACATACCAGGGGAAACATATCATCATAAGGACTAAGTGATCACCTATCACACTCTTTGGAAGGTCCACTTATATTCACAAAATACCCAGTGGGGTATTCGCCATACAAATAGCAACTGGGTGACCAACACAAATCACCCATTGCCCAAAATAGTAGTACAAATATCTACAAACAGTTGGTACTTAACGTTTACATATATTATTTAACCATAGTACAACCATAACGTTGCATCATCCTTTACAACCTACTCTTACCCAGAGTTAGACCCATCAACCTCATCAGGAACAAGATCCTGTATCTTCACACCAGGGCTTGCAGCCAACTCCACTAACCTTTTTCCAGAATCCGGACTTAGCATGGTCATTTGATAGACATGGGGGATAACCTCCGATAGAAGTCGGTCCACCTTCTCCTCCAATGACCCAATCCTGAGATCCTTGGTTACCAATTCATCTAGCCTTTTCTTCCAGCTAAACGCCAATTGTGTCTCACTGTCTGCTAAACGCTGATGCGCCTCCGCAACATCCTTTTGAAGACCCTCTATGACCACATTGGCCTCCCCTAGCAAACCCTTCACATGCATAACTTCGCTGCGTAACCCGCACACTAGCGGGGTCTTCTCAAGTTCACACATATGTGCCTTCGCCGTCTCCAGAAAACCCTATTTTCGCGGTGGAGTCGTTTCCATTCTTTTCTAAGATCCCGATATGTAGCCCGATCCACCTCCTCGTCGGTATCGGAATCGGTAAATATGATCGGATATTTTGCCTTTTTAGCATATCTTTTCAATCCCCCGCCCCTCATACCGGGTGTTGACTCCCCATGAACCTTCCTTGATGAACTCGCTGCCAACATTGCAGTACCTTCACTCGCACCGCTTCCTCTGGTAGCTATTGGAGTTTCCCTTTCACTCTTGCCATAATCGTGCACACAACTGGCGGTTACGATGCAGATGGCGATTGGCGGTTAGACGGAAAAAGATAAATGACGATAGGTGATAATGCAGATTTGGGAAAGTAGTTTATTGTTAACCACCGGCCTCTTCAACTCCTCCTTCTTTCTCATTTCAAAATTTTACCCCTTTCCTTTTCATATTTTTACTTTTTACCCTTCTCCTTATTTTTCTAACAATTAGTTAATGGCAAAACTACCCTTGCGGTAGAAGTGAGTTCTTTTTGAAGTCTAACATCACGACCCTCGCAGCCCGTAATTTTAGATTGGGGGGCTTGATGATATGCCCCTCCGTGCATGCGAAGACATTCATATATGAAGCTTACTCACGGAGGCTTGCTATTGGTAAAAGGATAATAAATCCTTTTCCAAAAATACCGAGATGCATATCTCGCCAATAAAAGAAACGCGATCGGTATAGGATATATCTTAAGCAACTAAATCAAGATAAAATATTATCTAGATATGCTTAAAAAAATATAGGATCTATCCTTAAATAGGATTACCTATAAAAAGGGATGAACCCTCCCTTAATTCGGAATCATGGTTATCATCATCACATCCGAAAAACAACACCATCTCTTTAACACTCTTGGCGTAAAAGGAGTTACTTACCTTCGGGGAATCGCCAATAAAACTCTCAAACAACAATCACCCATAATCTAAGCCCTAAAGCGTGAACGCGGT
>JAOXNX010072696.1:0-10374 GCA_028566075.1 Solidago caesia | reverse complement strand
CACGTAAGACACTTTTCAACATACTTTGCCACATCACGCTTCATTCCCGGCCACCAATATTCTTTCTTCAAATCATGGTACATCTTCGTTGCACCCGGATGAATAGAATACTTAGATTTATGAGCTTCATCGAGTAAAACACGCTTTATTTCACTAGTGAACGGAATCCAAATCCTATCATATCGCATGATAAGACCACGTGAATCGGTCGAGAAGTATTGAGTTTGACCCTTGATTCTTTTTACTTTAGGATCTTTTTGCATCGCTTTTTTTTGAGCTTGCTTTACTTGGTCGAAAAAGTCGTTTGTGATTAACACATGAAGAGATGATACAACAAGAGGATAATGAGAACTCTTCCGACTCAATGCATCCGCTACAACATTAGCCTTGCCCGGATGACACAAAATTTCACAATCATAATCTTTGAGAAGATCTAACCACCTCCTTTCACGATTATTAAGATCTCTTTGCTCGAAGAAGTATTTGAGGCTTTTATGATCGGAATAGATAGTAAATTTAACACCATAGAGATAATGACGCCAAATCTTTAAAGCGAAAACGACCGCCGCTAACTCCAAATCATGCGTAGGATAGTTCTTCTCGTGCTCTTTTAATTGCCTTGACGCATAGGCAATCACTTTTCCCCCTTGCATAAGCACACAACCAAGACCATTTGAGGACGCATCGCAATACACCGTCATGTCTTCAACTCCATCCGGTAATACAAGTACCGGAGCTTGACTTAACTTCTCCCGTAATTGATTAAACGTGTCTTCTTGCTCTTGCTCCCAATTAAATTTCACATTCTTTCTCGTCAACTTGGTCAAAGGCGAAGCTATTTTAGAAAAGTCTTGAATAAAATGGCGGTAATAGCCCGCTAAACCAAGAAAACTTCGAATCTCCGTTAGACTCTTTGGTTGCTCCCACTTCAAAACCGCACTAATCTTAGTCGGGTCTACCATAATACCTTCATTATTAACCACATGACCGAGAAATTGCACTTCCCTTAACCAAAATTCACATTTTGTAAACTTAGCATAAAGCTTTTCTCGCCTTAGAGTCTCTAAAACTTCGCATAAATGAATTTCATGATCGGATTTACTTTTGGAATAGATAAGAATGTCGTCGATGAAAACAATTACCGATTTATCAAGCATAGGGCGACACACTCGGTTCATAAGATCCATGAAAGCCGCGGGAGCATTTGTAAGACCGAATGGCATAACGACAAATTCAAAGTGACCATACCGAGTACGAAATGCGGTTTTAGGAATATCTTCATCACGTACCTTGAGTTGATGATAACCGGAACGAAGATCTATTTTAGAAAAATACGAAGCTCCTTGCAATTGGTCGAATAGATCATCGATTCTTGGTAATGGATACTTGTTCTTGACGGTAACCTTGTTGAGTTCGCGATAATCAATACACATACGCATGCTACCATCCTTCTTTTTGACAAATAAGATCGGTGCACCCCACGGGGAACTACTAGGACGAATGAAACCTTTGTCAAGTAATTCTTGGAGTTGCTTCATCAACTCTTGCATTTCGCTTGGAGCCAAACGATAAGGAGTTTTAGCAATAGGAGAAGCCCCGGGAACAAGATCAATAGAAAATTCGATTTGACGATCGGGAGGAATACCCGGCAAGTCTTCGGGAAAAACATCGGGGAATTCACAAACAATAGGGATATCCTCCATTGACGGAGGTTTCTTCTTTGAATCAATTACATGAGCGAGATAGGCTTGACACCCACGAGATATGTGCCTACGTGCACGAGCAAAGGTACAAAAAGAGAATGATCGTTCGCTTTTATCGCCATGAATAACCAAGTCTTTATCGTTAGAAGTTTTCAATTTAACCGCCTTCTCATCACACACGATATTAGCTTTATGTGCACTTAACCAATCCATCCCCAAAATTACGTCAAATTCTCCCATGGGAAACGGTACGAGATTCGCTAAGAATGCTTCAGAATCTATCTTAATTTCACAATTACAAAACACATCATAAACCAACTCCACATTACTATTTCCGACTTCTACATTTAAAGGTGATTCTAACTTTGACTTAGCGCAAGGAATAACGTTCACAAATCTAGAGGCAATAAAAGATCGATTTGCACCCGAGTCAAATAAAATTCTCATAGGGATACCATATACAAGAAAAGTACCTGTCACCACATCATCCGCTTTCTTTGCTTCTTCCACGGTCAATTGGAATGATCTCCCTCTGGGATTACCCGTTGTCTTTGCATTCCTTCTCTCCGCTTCCTTCCTTTTCTCCTCCCGCTTTTCTTCCTCACTCAACATTGGTCAAGAACTTCTCATGTGACCCTCTTGAAAACACTTAAAACAAAAAACAGACTTCGAGGGGGCCGACTTGCAATCTTTACTAACATGACCGGGCTTCCCACAAGTATAACATCCCCCCGTTCCCATCCGACATACTCCAAAATGATTCTTTTTACATATCTTGTAAAATGGTTTGTCTTTCCTTGGACTATTCCCACTTGCACCACCATCATACTTAGGACGCTTGCTTGGAGAGTTAGCTTCTGAAATCTTTCTCTTTGACCCTTCTCATCGGGTTGTGATTGCTCCACATCATGATCACGTGCCACATCAACTAGCATAGAAAAGGAATCCATTTGTCTCAAGCTTATCTTTTCTCGAATGCTCTTCTTCAATTTTTGGTAAGAATTTTCTTTCATCAATGTATCACTCTCAAGAAATTCCGGAAAAAATTAAACCTTGTCCAAGAATTTTACACGAAACTCGTTAACCGTCAACGTTCCTTGAGAATCATTTAGAAATTCTCCTCGTAGCTTTGTTACCTCCGCCTCCGAGCGGAATTCTTTAAAGAACATGACTTTGAACTCTGGCCATTCTACTTTATCTATTTCTCCTTTCTTTACCGTTATCAACCCATCCCACCACCTTTTTCGCGTGGTTCCTCAACATACTAACCGCATAAACCACTTTCAAGTCTTGAGGGCATTGACAAGTACGGAATGCTCCCTCGATTTCCGACACCCACCTAGTACATATAATCGGGTCATGCTCACCTGCGTACACGGGTGGATTTCAAATTGTAAAATCCTTGTAGTTGAATTTGCTCTTAGTGGACGTAGTCTCATTCTTTATTACTTTTTCCCCACTGTCACTATTCTTGCTCAAACTATCACGCTTGATGAACTCTTCTTGTATTGCGATAGCTACTTCCTCCCTAATCATTCGTGCTATTTGGTTGTTCATAGCACCTTCCAAGGTTTCGTTTAATTTCTTTACAAAGAAGGGAGAAAACGTTTCTAATGCACGACCGATTTGGTCCGAGATATCCATGCTATTACTAGGGAACACGGTTTCCCTTTCCTCGTTTTGTTGACTAGTCTCCTCATCAATGAGCGGTTCTTCAGCCATACTATAATAAGAACACAATACACAATTTTGAAGTTAAGCCCTAAGTACGGCCTCAATTCTTTGATCTCATACCATACCAATTCAAAATTCAACGCGTTTAACTTGAAAACATTTTAGTATTTCACCATAATAATTCCGGACTTATTATGCCTCCATACTAACACTTTTACAAGTTAACCTCGTTAAACTTCGTCATGGTCTAATTTGAAATCACCTACATCCTACAGTCAAGTCACAACTTATAGTTTAAGTCTAGGCATCCTCATCAACAACGGAATACCTAAATCCCTTAAACCTGGCTCTGATATCAACTTGAAACGACTCGACCAAAAACGACAATTTTTTTTCCTCAATCGCGGCGCGATCAAGACAGATCGAGGCGCAATCCTTCATTCTATAAAAGAGTTGTATGAGGGGATAATAGATAACAATTCATTTGATAAATCAATCTTCTTCTTCTATAATTTCTGTTCTATCACTTATCATCGGAAATGATCAAAAAGAGGCACCTCCATTAATGCCACTACCAACAATGTAAGCTTTATGTTTCTTACACATACACGGTGTGTTCTGTGTATATATCCGTCATGATAAAAATTAGGGCATGGTTAGACCAACAGGAATGGGGGCTTTCCCCAAACGTCCCTGTGTGTCTTTTTTATTATTTTTTTGTTTTTCTGAATTTTTTTTTTATTATTATTAAATGTGTGTGTGTGATAAACAATAAAACGCCCGTCCCAAATAAAACGTGGCACGATTTTTAAGACAATAAAACGCCCCTTGGGGTGGTGTTCCGGGGCCAAAAAGTAGGGGGAAAAAAAACACCCCACTCCCATTGGTCTTATGGAATCATTTTTCAGTAAGCGTTTTGTTTTTATCTCATTTGTATATAGTCTCTAAGTCCCCACGCGCGTTTTACCCCACGCGCCTTGTTCTTATCTTGATATGTTGAAAGCATATCAAGAATGTTGTATGTATATGCACAGTTGTGTTATTGTTTATAAGTATATACAAATCAAAAAAGTTTGATTTTATGCAGGAAATGATTAGCTTAAAAAGGAAAGAATGGTGGGTGGTACAAAACCATTTTTCATTCCCCTCTTTTTATATAATAGTTTCACATATACCCTTTTAGTTTTAGCCATTATTTTATTGTCCCAAAACTGTTTTTTATGAAAGCTTGAGCTTGGCATAGGTTCTAGGTCGAGGTCGACTAGCTAATTTCATAATATAACATTACAAGAATTTTTACTTTGTCGTCCCCAAAAGTCGCTAAACGACAACAAATTTTGCTTTTTCACTTTTTCGGTCAACAAAACTTTTGGAGACGTGAAACGACTCGACCAAAAACGACAATTTTTTTTTTCCTCAACCGCGGCGCGATCAAGACAGATCGCGGCGCAATTCTTCATTCGAAAACAATTGCGGCTCGATTTAGGACCATCGCGGCGCGATTCTTGACTCAGCACAAAACTGACTCAAAACTGGACATACATCGCGACGCGATGCCCCAGATTGCGGCGCGATTTAGTGCTGCAGGGCCAAAAACTTCATTTTTCTTGCACAATACTTGAACCATTTCATAACCAAAACATTTTAACGCCTTTATACAACTATAATCTTGCAGAATACATATTTCGACTATAGAATACTTTTCACCACATCCAAACGTTCAAAACGACATTTACAAACTTAACGAATCACTTGTCCGCCATTAACCAAAATGACTTCATTTACCATTTACAAACATACATAAGTTTTCAATAACTTTGACACTAAACTTGCAATATCAAAATACCAAAACACAAGTTTATACCATGAGCCAAAGTCAAAGGTTCGCTACTTCTACATACCAAAACCGCCATTTCTTCATAAATGGCTATATACCTTCAAGTGCTATCATCTCAAGCACTTCCACTATCAACTTGGCTTCAAACTATGCAATTCAAGATCGGGAACCGCGTAAAACATTAAACACTAAAAACGATAAGCTACACGCTTAGTGAATAAACTTGCATATATACAAACATACATTTGGAGGGCAAAACTCGTAAGGCAAAGGTATAAAGCCTATGATATCGTCATACCATCTCTTTATACTTTACCTTACGTCTAAAACATATATGGTACCATTCATTAATCATATACTTCAATAGAGTATTTAAACATTGCATACGCACACGGGCGTATGTCTAACCATAACATTGCCATTACTTGGCCTATACCGAATCGAACACAAGCTTTGGGTTGCACCCGTACTTGTAATCGACCCAACACATATCTATAAGTATGCAAGAAAACTCACCTCCAATGCGACTACACAACGATGACCACAATTCAACTATGAATGCTTTCAACCTAGCAATTCAATAAAAATACATACATAAGGTCATCTTCAACATTTAGGCTAACTAATCAAATTTCAATGGTTCCCATTACCCATTTTCAAACACATTCTTATGGGACTTGACTTCCATCAAAAATTCCCATGTTACTAGCTTTTCCATCATCATATTAAAATAGTTATTACTACATTTTCTTATCAAAATCATCATTTGACCAACATCTCATTTACAATAATGTGGTTACCCACCATTTAACAAAACATTAAATCTTCCTACTTGACCATATCAAGTATTATCATTTCATTCTAAACATCTTTCACTCAATAACATTGACACCTTATATTTATCAAAATACCAATTTCTCATTCTTAGCCACATCATATTACTAGCACTTTATTACCAACAATATATTCAACTTAATAACAATAACATCCCTTATCTATGAAATGGCTAAAAATCAATACCAACAACCTTACATAGTCACTAAATGACCACATACTTGAGCTCAATAATCAATTAATCATTCTATCCAAAATCTCCAATTTAATTGAATCATATGAACCCTAATTTCTTAAATAATAAAAGAATTGATTATACCTTGGAATGATTTAAAAAGGAAAAGATGAAACCACCAAATTATTCTTCTTCTTCTTCAAGTGTGTTAACACACACACACACACACTAAAACCCCTAACTTGATAATACCATAAAAATGGAGATGAATTATTATTATTATTAATTTCTTGGAATGATCTTACTATGGAATTGATTAGAAGAAATTGAAAGAAAGAAATGAGAAGGTAGATAGATGATGATGATGAGAGGATGAAGAAGTGAGTCATCACCCCAAAGGGAGCTGGCAATCTAATAACATGCCATGGCTCCAACTAAAATATATGGGTATTATACCCGCTATCCACTAAAGTTCCAACAAATTAAATCTCCTTTCTCAAAATAAAATATTAGGAACTTATTTTAAAGCTAAAACTACAAAAGTAGATTATTTTATTATTTTAAAATCTTGGGATGTTACACTATTTGTGTCAAGAGGAACCTACTGATTAAAATGGGTTATCTTTACTGAATTTATTGAGTTGGTTGGATCTTTGCTTTGAACCTAGTGACTTAGACCGTGGGGGTCAAGGATGAGCCACCTTAGTTGTAGGGATGAACGTGAGACTGGTATCGTCCTGTAGCGGTCCCAATACAGACGGAATCGATTATGAAGTTCTCCAAAATATGGTACCGGTACCCGTCTCATTTCTCATTCGGTATCACTTTCCGGTAGCATTTATCGGTATTGTGGTCCCAAATCTCGCGAACCAACAAAAGTGGATACCGGTCTCGGTCCCATTTCTCATTCGATACGACTTTCTGGTACCGGGATCGAGACAGTATTGGGATGGGACCAAGACTTAAAAAATTATGCTCATGCTTTGTTGGGTTTGACACTTTTATTTGTAGAGAAGGCTGTTCCAAAGAATTAGTTGCCTACAACTTAGTGCTTATAAAGAAATCTAACTTCTCTTCGTATTCTAACATTCTAAAGTAAAATTACCATTTTTTTCATCAATATAAATTTGTTACTCTCTTACGTCACTCTTTCAAATTTTCATATCAAAACTGCCAAACCACTAGTGTGAAACATTAAAAATAATCACAAGTCGTCAAAAAAACATTTAGAAGTGTAAAAAAAATAATCTAAAAGCCATCACATATTTTTTACTTCCATCACTTTACAAAAACACAGCATGCAGATGCAATATAGTTAATTACAATACTTATAATAATCTTTAAACCAACTTTTTAGACTATCTCCGACGCATGCTTCAAATTTTTCTTTAAATTTGGAGTGTGAAATATCATACATTATCTTCAACTTTAGCTCTATATTTAGAAACATTTTTTGGAGGAGTCAATATTTACTCCAAATATGAAGTATCACTATTCATTCATCCAAAAAATTCATTTCTCACTTTGATATATTTTTTGTTTTATATAACCCATTAGTTAATAATTAGTTTATTTTACTAATTATTTAATTCAACTTTCAATTCAATTAAATTAAAACATTACACAAGTTAGTGTAAATTTCTTTTGGAATTCAAGGATTTGGAGTGTATTGTTGGAGATGAAAAACTTTTGAAAATGGATATTCTTAAAAGATGACTTTTGCTCATTCGGAAATAAAGAAATGAAGATGGTTATGGTAACCTTAACTTCATATAGAGCTGGCAATTTCTGACACGAACCTGTTAACACGACACGACATGGTCTTAACAGGTTTCGTGTTTGGCCTTAACAAGTCCGGACCTGTTAAGACACGAATATATATATATATATATATATATATATATATATATATATACTAAATGAAACCTGCTAAGGAACCTGTTAAGACACGATAAGACCTGTTAAGACCTGTTAACAGGTCTCTTACCAGGTTTCTTATCGTGTCTTAACAGGTTGCATGTCTTTAACATGTTCCTTAGCAGGTTTCTTAACAGGTTCCTTAGCAGATTTCTTAACAGGTTCCTTAACAAGTTTGCTGGTTTAAATTTAGGATTTTTGTTAACAGGTTTCTTACCAGGTATTGCTCTTAAATAAATATATATTTGTTTTTATTTTATTCTTGAGATCTTTTTAAAAAATTATGTTTATTTGTGTTTTTTGGGAGTAAACACGTCTACGATGGTATTGTCATTTAAAAATAAACGGATACCTGCGGCAACACGCAACAACGATTATTTCAGCCCCGCATTTACCTCCTAGTTATTATTATTAAACAGTTAAATTCAACAAAATCACATCATAAATTTTTATATACTTGGCTCAAATCATTCGATCTAGTTTTAAAGTGGCCAAAGTCAATGTAATAACACATTATTCTCATACAAACAATAAACATAAATCAAATCAAACACAACAAAGTTATGCGCAAAGAAACAACGAAGTATTATTTCCCAGATTTCGATCAATCATATGAAGACGATGGTGTTGGAGAAATAGAAAAATTGTAGAAAAGTAATGCTCAAAGAAACAATAGATCGAAAAGAAAATCAACCACTGTTGCAATTTTTTTGGAGTGATTTACCACACAACCACTGTTGCATTTTTTTTGGGTCGTCGGAAAAGAAGGCGGCGGAGGAGTGGTGGCCGAAAAAGCTGCTTCTCTTTTCATTCAATCGAAATCGAAGGTCTTCCACTCTTCCCTTCTTTTTGATTAATTCATCTTCTTTAACTAATAAAAGGGTAGGGTTGTTGCCTTGTTGGGTTCCACCACCAGATCCAAAAGAACTAGAATTAAATGTGGGTCTCTTTTTGTGTGTGATATTCAAACAAATTATGTTTAGCTTCTTTTTTTGATTGAATTTTTGTATTGGTTGATAATAAATTTAGCAAAAGCAGAAAACAAATTATATCATAAAGATTGAATCTTTGATATGGGTTTTGAATCTTTGATGTATATTTCATCCCATGTGTATTACATACGGTGATTATATAGATATAGATATAGATAGATATGTAATAGATACATACACACACACACACACATATATATATACTAGCCTAGTACCCGCGCGTTGCTGCGGCACTTCTAAAAAAACGGTGATTAAGGGGCGGTACCGTGTTGTTACGTGAATGTATGATTAAACTCATGGGTAGTATATAATATAGTACACACGATGCGGCGAAAATCTTATCAAAACAAATTGAAGTAACAAATAAGTTTGCTCAATCTTTAGGTGGAGTACATTTAGTGTGATATTTCGATACAATGGTTGATATTAATTATTAATAACATTTGAACCAATGGTTGACATTTCGATAAAATTATGACAACAAAATAAGATGATCATCTTAAACCCAATTTTATTACTCATATTACGTACAGACTAAAGGTCTTAAACTATTTTGTAGATACTTTGATATGCTATGTCCTTTTAGGCCTGTACAGACTAAAAATATTTTACACCCACCACTTTAATCCTAAAAACCACAATTTAACAAACATTCACAATGGTTCAAATTAAAGGAATTCTATTAGTAGATGATTTAAAAGATTTAAAATCACATCTACAACTAACCAAACACGTGATTTGAGTCGTTTGTCAACTAACTAAAATAAGTCATGTACATTAAAGTCATGTGCATTTGAGTACTCTGGTAA
The DNA here is from genome assembly GCA_028566075.1 of Solidago caesia. Lineage (NCBI taxonomy): Eukaryota > Viridiplantae > Streptophyta > Magnoliopsida > Asterales > Asteraceae > Solidago > Solidago caesia. The sequence continues at coordinate 433 of JAOXNX010072696.1, read as the reverse complement.
ATTTAATTGATCATACCTTAGTGGTCGAAAAAAAAACATATTAACTTTTTTACTTACCGATTTTTTTTGTCAAAAAAACAAAAATTAGTAAGTAAATTGGTTAATTTGTTTTCTACGGATTTATAAAATTCAATAAAACACCATTATGGGAGAAAGGTATCAATATATAATGCGTAATGATCAAAGTCAATGAAAGATAAACTTTTGTAGCAAAATGAAAATTTCCACAACTAAGAACGGTGAGATATAGATATGTTTAGCATAATACTCCGTATAGAGATAAACACCTGACAAAACCGTAAACTTTTAGCTGACACTGCTACCTTCTCTTTTGCCTTAGTTGTTGTCATTCCTCAGAGGTAGAGTTGGGATCATAACAACCCAACAAAAATTCCCAGACTGCCCCTTTAATTGATGGATGAATGCCCTGGAA
>JAOXNX010072646.1:0-10377 GCA_028566075.1 Solidago caesia | reverse complement strand
TACTTGGACCAATTATTTCATAATCTTTGTAATGAGTACACCAAGTGTGTACATGAAGCCGGGAGGGTCTTGCCCCCGAATGGACCATGCCTGAGCTTGTTCGGACAATGCTTGGCAATGAAGCTATTCAGCTCGGCTTTCTGACAGATGCCTACTATGATGTGATGTTATGTGGTTGTGACGTCATGACAGATATCGCTGTTGACATGATTGTAGCATATTTTGTTATTTGTAGCATATTTTGTTGCACACCAGTTGTTTGGCCAAACTCACATTCAAAGCATAATGTTTCAATTTCATAGTACAGGTCTTAGGTGTGATATTAGTGATTACGATTCCCATTTGGTATTTTGTAAATCTTGAATAAACTACGAGTGTCAATCATGTACAAAAAATATATTGGCTAAAACGAAAGTGGGTCAAATGGGCCAACCCAACAACCCATCTTGACACCTCTGCCAACAAGTGGTGGATCCAGACATTTCGTCAAGGGGGGGCTAAAAAAAAATTTCATCATTGGGGTCTTTTATTCTTTGTAGGGTTGGGTTCTTTCTTCTATTTGAGCCAAGATCAAGTATAAAATATATCAAAATTTTATTGCCGGGCTACAAGTCGTTGGGGTCAATCTCCCCCAACTTTAATACATTGGATCCTCCAATGCCAACATTTGTACCAATATATTGTAGCCAAGTTGGGGAATTGCAGTGTGTGTGGTATTAATTGGATTAAAAAAACTATCAAGATCCTCTTTTTCTCTCTTTCCCTTTATACATGTTGAAAGCTCTACTCTTTAAAGCATGGGGGCAAATACAAAACAAATTATCATACAAATCTCCAAGGTAAAAGTTGGGGAACTAAAAAAGAACCAAAAGACTTCAAAAAGTTCTTGGATCTTTCTGTTTATATGTATTAGCATGCTGCTAATGGATGCACCTATTCAGATGGTATACATCCATGTAAGTTTCAGTGTATTACTCCAAATGTAGTGTGTTCAAGTTCAACTGTCTGTCAAATTGCTTAAATTTTTTTATTAGAAAGTTAGTGAAATCAAACTGTTACAATGATTGATACGTGTTTCTATCTATAATAGTTGAAGTTTCTAAGGTAATTGTTTTGATTTACTTCAGCTAACAACACACGGCTTAGTGTTTGACTCTATTGGTCATAGTTTCTATCTATTGCGGCCAGTGCATGGTCATTTTATATTATGACTTCTTTTCTTTTTTTTTAACTTGGTAAATTTGCAGATATCTAAGCTCAATACGAGACAAAGGTAGGTAATTTATTCACTATACATTTATATTTTTACTCCACTTTACCTTTGAAACATTGATCATAGACGTTAACTTTGGAATAGTTAAATTTGAAGAAAAAAAGACTGACCCGGATCAAAAATAAGAAGAAAGATTACCAATTTGGGATGTTGGAGAACAAAGATTGAATCTTTTGGTGTCAAATGATGAAGCAGCTCCGATTCTTTGAAAAAACAAAGCCATTTTCTTGAAAATTGAAATGGGGTTTGATTAATTATTGATGAAAAAAGATTTGGTAAAATTGAAAGGAAAATGTGATTTATACAGAGGGGGTGTTGTTGTATGGAGAATTTAGGCGGAGAAATAGAGGGAAGAGTGGAAAACAAGTTAGTTGTTGTTGGTCGATTTGATTGAGAGTTGTGGCAGAGTGTTTCAACTTTGGTTTTAACGCCTCTTTTGCTTATGATTCAACTCCAGCATCATGGGTATTATCGACCAATGGGAACCCGACCTAAGCAAGGTAATGTAACTTTAATTTGTGAAACCAAATGGAAACACATAATCACAACACAATCATACATGATTAGTGAAATTTAAGCTAGTATTCACCTTTTATTGGAGCTTGGTCATACTTCCTTTCGTAGATACGTATTCTTGCAATCCGAACTGAGGACGGGTTTTTGGAGCTAGCTCACCCTCGCGGGATCGCAACCCTTTGTCCCGGCATCGTAGCACGTGGAGTTGGTTTATGAAGAAAATGAAATGAAAAGAAATATGAGAATAGAAAAACAAAAATGGGATGATAGATTTTATATTAAAATCTATTGAATCTTATCATCATTTTTTTTAGAACGACAGATAACTTTATTACTAGGAATCACTAACGAGGCGTTAATAATCCAAAAAGTTCAAATACAAATACAAATACAAGAAAAAATGAAATAACCGAACCAACAAATATAGAAAAATGAAAACCTCAGATCTTTAAACTGCTAAGAAGGTAATATGGATTAAAAAAAAACTCGTGTCAATTACGGTTACACCCAGACACGAGAAAAAATCCCCACCAGACGGAGGCCGAGCCACCGGTTTTCACTCCGTGGTGTTTTTAGTACCTTCCCATACGAGACCTGAGAGGGTGAACCTAAACGAACTCACCCAAGTTATGACTTAAACCGACATAACCAAATCACAACCGATAGTATATAGGATTTGAAGTCCAGTCTTGCCAAGCAACTCTATGAAGTTATGTCTGCTGACATAAAAATATACCCTGAAGTTGACATTTATTTCCTTTGTATATAATAAAGTCAGAATTAAAAGTAGTCAACCAGATTTAATCTTCTCACTTCCTTTATAGTTCAAATTACAGTCTTTCATTTCTTATAGATATTGCAATACTTTCTAAGATGTATTATAATAATCTAGACCAAAAATTGTTTCAGCAATGTAGGCAATATCTAAACGAGTACAGACTTGAACATACATAGGGGTTCTAACTAATGAAGCATAAGAAATAAACATACATAAGGCTTCTAACTAATGAAGCTTAAGGAAATAATCTCATTTATCCTATTAGCCTCTAAAGAAGAGCAAGATTGTATGTTACACATATAAGGAGCTGATTAGTGTAAAGCTTATGGGAAGAAAATAATATCCCGTTAGATCTATTATGTCAAATATGAGTTATCATTACTTTGACATCATGTAACATATACTTGTCAAAAGAATGTCATCTATATAAGGACAAGTCTGCATTAGTTGCTTCCACTCATCTTAGGGTAGGTGCATTAATCTACTTGAATGTTGATGAAGAGAATTACATTATGATTTCATCAAAATTTACTTGCTTACATCAACCCATATATGGATTTTTGTCGACTTACAGACTAAGTGTTCTTGATCTTCAGTATAGAATTGTCAAGTCGTTTTATGAACATGTAAGTCAGTGTTTATGGAAAGTTGTTTTAATGCTCATCTAATGTAGCTCTAAATCTTCATAAGCTACTAGAACAGTAATGATCCCCAAAGAAACCTTTGTAAGACAGGCAATAAGGTTCTTTGATAACTTATATCCTCTTGAGTACAACCTTTATGCAATCAATCATTCTTTTAGCATTTAACGTTTCCATTCAGATTTAGTTTAGTTATGAACACCTTTAAGGTAATTCAACCAAATTCCAAACGTTATTCTAACATATGTAGTCAAGATGCTAATAATAGCTTTATGACATTTATAAGATTGATTGATACTAATGGCATAATTAGAAGAGGTGGGATCAGTAAACGTTCCAATATCTATTTAAACTTTAATCAAGTACGGTATATAATCATCAAGGTTAGTAGATCTTTTGACCTAGATTGATGACCTCCTGAGTTGATTATTGGGTTTATTAGGAGTTTCGGATTTATAGATTAGCTCTTGGTTAATTTCCAGGTATATTAGGAGCAATATTTGTTTCTAAGTATGTAGGAGTTGGTGAAGTTTGGTGTACAAGAGGTGTAATCGGAGTTAACTTCGGAGTGAAAAATGAGTCTCTCCCCCCGCCTCTTGTACTTCTAGCAAGTCCAGATAAGAACTTTTGTTACTCTCACTAAGCTTAGAAATCTTTAGGAAATTCAATATGCTTAGGGTCAACATTTTATTAAGACCAAACAGATTCTAATAGAGAAACAACTTAATGATGTTTATATCAGTTTCTCTTATTGAGAATTACATGAGGTTCTAACTAAGAAATCTAAGTTTGCCCATATTTAGTTAGGTACCAATGAAACTTTGTTAGGAGTAGTATTGGATTCTAAGGAGACAAGTTGTGATGGAGCAGTATCATGTGCAAGAGGTGTAATTTGAGGTAAGAACAAATTGTCACACTCCCCTACCTCTTGCAACTTTTGCAAGTTATGATTAGAATATGCAATGCTCCCACTGATCTCTGAGATATCAAAGAAATCAATATGAGAAATTTCAAATGATACATGTGATGTGGGACACTAAACATATATGTTAGACTTGATTACCTTATCGTCCAGATTTCATAAGAAACTGTAAGGACAAATTTAGAAGGAATCCTATTAAGTATATATGAATAGATTTCTTTAAGACTTTTGATCACTGGTAGACACATTAGATACAAATTATGTCTGAAAATTCCATTTGGGATAAGCTCCATCAAAGATATTGAGATAGACCTTGTGATGAAACTCACTTATTCCCCTACTCATTTGATATTAGGGCATTTAACACGTGCTTTAAAGTCACTAAGAATGAGATTCGATAACAATTCATCCTTCATTAAACTAGTCATGATTGCTCAAGAATTTTGGTCTCAATGGATGAAGTTCATTTGTCTCATTGTTCTTTTGTTAAATTATTCATATTCATGATAACAAAAATTGTGAAAATGCATTATATCAGCTAGTGCTATAATAAAGGTTTCTATCCAGAAAGTTATAACCAATAATATGAGAGTTTAAGTTAATAGTGATGTTGTTTTGGTCATTTAAACCTTATAACTGTTAAAAACTGTGGCTTTAGTATTGATATTGTATTCTAAGTAATTCAGAATATGTAGGGTATCATAAAGCCCAAAAAGCAGTCATTGGGGTTCTTACAACCTTAATCACTAACTCTCATTGTAGTTATTTGTTGAATTCTGGTAAGAAACACATAGAGCTAGATTTAACGCATCATGTGTTAATTGGAATACTAATATCAACAGCCTTAAGTATCATTAATTTATAACTACTAATCTAAGACAGTTGCTCCCTTAGATTATAGATAGTTTTGTTGCATGTGCCTATGCTAACGACATAATTGTGCAAGGAGACTTTCCTTTCGGAAGAACTTGGAGCTGAAAACAGACCTTAGAACTATCCTCTTTTAAGTTTAGTGGTATTTAAGGCAGATGTCATTTATATGTCAATGAACAAATTTTAATAAATATGCAACATAAGTACAACACATCACCTTTGGGCAGAAGTGTAATATTCGTGCACATTAAACTAATGTCATATGTGTGTTTACGTCAACATAAGAGTTAATGATGTGAGGTCATTAGGACACACATTTACATGACTCATCTTGTTCATTATGTTAGACATATACATTTCATGACAATGCTTAGTTATACTAAATGACAATGTAAGAGTAGCACATCATCTTTGAACAGAAGTGATACATTGATAAGGTCATTTAGTTAAGCATTTAAAATCAATCAAATTAGTTGAATGATTTTGTATGAATTAGGTTTTATAAAACATGGTTTATTAAGGTTTTATAAAAACATGGACTTTCTAAAACCCATGCGCATATTGCGCAGCGGCTATGGGTTAAAAAGCCCATATTATGTGGGCCACTTTAGATCCATTTTTTCCATATGCAAAATTGCAAATGCAATCCGCCAATCCTTAATCATTAAAATTATTATCCTAGTGAATCTTCGAGGTATGTCTAATACTCTAATCATAAGCGAAATTTAAAAAAAATTTCTTAAACATAAGGGATATACATGCAATATAATCTACATAGCAACACATATTAAAGAAGGATATATATATATATATATATATATATATGTAGGGGAAGGTTACTGTGCGAAGTGTCTTAAAATGTGAAGCATGTAAATGCTTTTTTATTTTTACAGCTGCCACCAACACCACCATCAGCCTTCTTCCCCACTGCCTCCCACCACCACCACGCCAAAAACTGTGATACGGTACGGACGTAACCCTTAATCGAACGGCTATGTCGTTCAGGTCGTAGACCTCAAGGCATTTATAAAGGGGTTGGAAGCCGGACGCATCTGAAAATGGTCTGGATTTGATGGGCGACGATTCAAGAAATAGTGTGGTGGTTTGATACGGTACGGGCGCTGCCCTTAGTACCATGGCTCTGCCATGGATGACAGAGATGAAGTTAAGATGCATGTTAATGGTAACTAAGATGCATGTCAGTAGTTACACTAACATGCATAGTTACTAAAATATAATGCATCTTAGTAACTAAGATGCATGTTAATAGTAACTATTAACGTAACATGCATCTTAGTTAACACTGACATGCATTGTCGATTAGAAAAAAAAAGAGGCATGTTTTCCAACCGACATTGCATGTTAGTAATATTTAAGATGTATGTTAGTGTATTTTAGCACACCCCGCACACTTCGCATTTTGACACACTTCACATAGAAACCCACATTTATATATATATATATAGGGGGAGGTGAATATAAGGCTGTTCCATACCTAAGGTTAGGTATGGAACCCTCACATAGTCACATATTTGTTTTTAAATCCATAAAATTCATGGGGCCTACGTCATTTATTTATTATACAACAATTATTAAAATATTGATATGTGAGGGGTTCCATACCTAAGCTTAAGAATGAAACAGCCTTATATTCACTTTTGCCATATATATATATATATAACTTTCATATCTCAACCAATGTCTCTAAAAAGAAAAGAAAAAACGCAGCCTAAAATCTTATGTATACAAGTTTGATTCATATGTTGGATCAAGTTAATTGTTTGTTTGCTTGGAAGACGACCTTAAAATGTTGTTGGGCTGTTCTTAGTATATCTAATCCATTTTCTATAACTATGGTAGGCCACAACGAATCACGTGACATGAAAAGTATTTATCATAGCTTTTATCGGTTCGGTTCCATAAAATAGGAATGTAGAAAGCAAAAGAAACCACCAAATGACTTTTTGTTTAACCATAATTTATATTACAAATAAAAAGCTGCGAGTTCAAGTTTCATTATACACAATTGTGATGATAGTGCATGAAATGTTTCTCTTTCAAAAAAAAAAAAAAAAACTATGGAAGTATGAGCTTTTAAGATTATACGTAGTAGCTTAGTACATTTCTTCATTTTACAATTTAATTATCAAGAGGTTTTCAATCTAAGATGAATCGTGTATTCCAAGGTTTTGTTACTTTATAAATAAGAAAAGATATTTCCTTAAACATCATTATTATGCTTCTCATCTTACAAACATGACATTCTTTGTATACTTGAGTAGACCTAGTAAAGCCATTGCCTTTGCTTTAAAAATAAAGGACCTTTTTCATCATTTTATTTTATTTAACTTAAATGGGGGATCAATCAAAACTGTTCATTTTGCCTCTCAATTAAACCTTGCACTTTTACAGTTTTCAAGATGGGCCCTCGTTTATTTTTTCAATTACTTTTTGGACCTTTTTTTTTAATGAATATTATTTATTATCCATGGCTTTATGCAATATGCATGCAAACACCAACTGTTTTGTGACCAGTCATGTGCAATTGGAGTTTTGCTCAAAAGGTATTATGTGCTTTTTTTAGATCATTGTTTTTTTTTAATCAGCAGATTTTTAATCTTTGATATTTGATGATAAACATATTACTATTACTATTACTATTATACATAAAATTTTGATTTTACCTTATTTATTTAAAAGAAACTTTTCACGCATTGTAATATACTAGGTTATACTCATGCGTTGCATGGACTGATAAATTTTTTAGCTATTAACTAATTAATCATTAATAAGTAGTTGAAGATGAAAAACTGACATATATACTATTTTATTACTGAAAAAGACAATGATTTGATGAATCATTTTGGTGGTGATCACTTGAGTTTACAAAAGATAAATGATTTAATACAAATGACTGAAAAATGTATGATTTGAAAGTTAATGGGGTTGGTGATCCATTGGTAAGGTCTTAGTACCTTGATATCAACCACCCGAGTTCAAGACTCACTCCTCACAAGTCACAATTAAGGGGGTGGGGTGGGGTGGGGGGGGGGTATTTAGGGTGTATTTGGAAGTCCTCGACTCAATCCTAGGCATTTGAGATAGTTTAAGAGTAGGAGTAGGATAATTTGTTGTTTAAAAAAGGTATGACATGACAAAAAATTTGGATCACTTTTATTTCGTAGAAATCTATTAAAATTTAAATTATTGTACCAATTTGAATACATAGTTACTTTGAAAAATATACATCATGTCATTCGACATTCTGTTAAAGTTATTCACCAAAGTTTTCAACATAAAAGTCTCAATAATAAAAGTATGGGCTGAATAAGATGTGATTAGAATATTTGGACGACGACCATAATGTTGACAAGTTCACTAATGTGTCTAAATTCCATCGTCTTACTAACACATTTGAAGTAATATATATAAAAATCAATATAAATGATTAGAAAGGAGAAGGTGAAGTGGGTAAAGGGTTAAGGGTTGTAGGTGAAATGGGTAAATGACTGGGGAAGGTAATTGTGTTCATCCATGGTGTAGTGTGTCATTTTCTATTTTTTATTTTTTAGTTTAATTTTGTTTTATTTTGATTAAATATATTGAGGGGTATTGTGAAATATAGTGAGGTACTAAATTTGAAGGTGAATAATTAAGAGGAGAAAAAGGTAGGTGATTATAATGAAAAGGTGATGCCGACATCTAGGAAAAAGTGTAAGTAAATGGGGTGAAAAGGTTAATGATGGTCTAACAAACGCACATAGCATGTAAATGGTCAGACGTGAAAACTCACAATGTAGATAACAATATTATAAACAACAACACTGCAATAAATGTATTTTTTTTTGTCTAAATAATAATAATAATAATAATAATAATAATAATAATAATAATAATAATGCCTTCGGGTCTCAGAATGTAAGAACTATACACGAATGTTTATGTTGTGCAATGAACTACTCGGATGTTCATTGTATGTAATGAACTTTCAAATTCCGTTTATTTGATGTACTTGGGCATATGTGGCAACTATACAAGCTGTCATGTTCAATGCCACGTTGTCAGTTTGTAAGTTTTCGATTGGTCGGGTACATCCAATAACCAGGATTTGAAAGTTCATTACATACAATAAACACCCGAAGTGTTCATTACAGAACATAAACATTTGTGTATAGTTTATTACATTATGAGACCCTTAACCTTAATAATAATAATAATAATAATAAATAAATAAATAACTTGAGAATTGATTTTATTAATCTTAAATAAACAAATGAAAAAAAAAAAAAGACGAATTACCTTTGTTATCCACTATCTTGCTTTTTAATTAATTCCTCAATTATCTCTTGATATAAGATTAATTAATGGACTGAAATTGATTTTGTCCCGTATGACTCATGTAATAAAAAAGGATATAGACAATCAATATATATTTTTATAAAACAGCAAATTAACACCAACAAAATGTTGGTGTGTTGGCCAAGATCCTTTACCCCTTTTAAGTAGGTCACGGGTTCGAGCCAGCATTTCTACCATTTTGATGCAATTTTTTCATATGCAGATGTTACACACTTACATGTTTATGTGGAACATGTATGCAACATTATGCTCATGTGGCTGTTGACGTGTCAGTCGGATTAATACGGTGACGCCACGTAGGAAAATTCTGACGTGGCGAGCTCAGAGAATGCCACGTGAGCACTTTCTGATAGCAATATATATATATATATATATATATATATATAGATAGATAGAGGGGAAGGTTCTTGTGAGAACCATTTGAATTGGAAGAACCGTGAGAACCTTTAAATTATAACTTGATAACATGATATGTTCATATGTAAATGGTATATGTGAACAAATTCATTCACATATGAACAAAAAAATTGTTAAAAACATGTAAAATTACGTATAACTTGATTTGTTCATATGTGAATGAATTTGTTCACATATACCATTTACATATGAACATTTCATATTATCAAATTATAATTTAAAGGTTCTCACGGTTCTTCCAATTCAAATGGTTCTCACAAGAACCTTCCCCTATATGTTTATATATATGTTTGTTTGTTTAATTGTAAATGAATGAATAAATTGGTAGCTAGCTAGCGACAACAACTGATAAAGGAATTGAAATGGAGAGTTTGAAGAAGAACAAGACGACTATCAAATTGTAAGATATTGTGAAATGAAGAAGATAAAGAAGAAGAAGAAGAAGAGAGTATATTGTTCTGTTGGTGAACGTGAATACTATTTATGAGGGGCAAATTAAATTAGTTTTAAAGGTATCACGGCTTTTCCTTAACCAAAAACTCCCTTTAATATAACCCAACTGTGTGCATTTGCGATCTATTACGGGGACCAAAACCAC
>JAOXNX010072610.1:0-10380 GCA_028566075.1 Solidago caesia | reverse complement strand
TTTCATGCTTTCCAGCCCCGCACATAAAACTGATAAAAACAGAATAGGGGCAGTGAACTCACCTGACTGAAGTACGACCTAGGAAATAAATACGAGAGCAATCACTAACGTTAGCACAGAATGAATACTAGAATGAGCGGACACGTCTTAGGAACCTTGCACACAATAACAGATACGATTAATATCTTACGAACGATTAATGTTTAACAATTAATAATTAAGAAATGCCAATGCCATAAACGTTATTAAGTTTGAACGGAATTAAGTCTTTTAAGTCTATTGTACGAAAACGTCTTTGAACTTTATTTAAATTTGGTTAGGACCGAAACTATTTGAATGAATTTAAATACTTTTAGTTTCGGTTGTTGACCGAAACTAAGTTTAAGTTGACCGAACCGAATTTGACTATATGGACCGAACCGAATTTGACTATATGGACCGAACCGAATTTGACCTCATGTTTGACCGAATCTGACTTATGGACCGAACCGAACTGAATCAATTTGAACCGAATACAGGACCGAAACTGGCAGTTAACTTATAATCCAAAATTAACAATTTTTACAAGTTTAAAATAGATCAAAATGCATTGTTTTGAACCCTTTTATTTGAACTAGTATTTGATCAAAATCTTATTTTATTTTCGGTTTGTGGAGGAACCGAAAACAACTCCAAAAGTACTTTGAACCAAAATTTTATATATTAAATCATTATAAACACACAATGTCCCATGCTACCTTTGCTTGGCCTTTTTTCAACACCCCTTGACTCCATAGAAACCCACGCATAATCTGTTCAATTTCACTAATGACCCGGGCAGGTAACATGAAAACAGAAGACCAATAAATATGCATGGACGATAAAACCGATTGGATTAATTGTAGGCGACCCGCAAAGGAGAGAAACTTACTTTTCCAGTTGTTAACCCTATTTCGAATCCGCTCCATTATTCGTCGGCTTGATCTTTATAATGTCGTTCTGTTATCTACTCACATTTGGAATCTCTTGACACTAAAGGAGTCCTTGTGGGTGAAATGGATTCATGTGTATAAATTACGAGGTAAGAGTTTTTGGGATGTTCCGTTGAGGGGCAACCTTTCATGGAGTTGGAGGAAGCTTCTCCAAATCCGGCCGTATGTTCGTAAGCATTTTTGGTATGAAATAGGCAATGGAACTAATGTTTCTGCATGGTATGACACTTGGGCCGATTACTGCCCTCTTATTTCTCATGTTACCCCTCGTATGATACGAGATGCAGGTTTTAACTTGGAGGATAGGGTCTCGGCTATTGTGGCTAATGGTGTTTGGAGAATGCCTTTGGATTGGACGTGCAATGCTTTCAGTGTCCCTGGTTTATTACCTCACATAGAAGATGTTTTGAAATGGAGAAACAATGAAGGTGATAATGCTGATTTCTCGGTGTCAAACGCTTGGGAGGATATTCGTACTTTTGCGCCTAAGGTTAATTGGTATCACATTGTATGGTACAAACAATGTGTTCCAAAGTTTTCTTTCTTGTTATGGATTGTTATGAAGAAGAAGCTGAAAACGCAGGATATGCTTAGACCATGGGACGTGCAAAATTATGCACCGTTGGATTTAGTGTGTCCTTTCTGCGAGATGCAACCGGATTCCCATTCACATTTATTTTTTGAGTGTGCTTATTGCAGGAAAGTGTGGACCGATGTTAATATTGCAGCTGGATTCGATCGTTTTCGGATTGCATGGGATGATATTGTCGCTGATCTTATTCCTATCGCAAGCCATAATTCATGTCGGAGTGTAATATACAAACTCATCTTGGCTGCATCGGTTTATTTTATTTGGCAAGAACGGAACGTTAGATTGTTTCAACAAAAGAAACGTTCTGAGGCTCAGTTGATTGAAGTGATTTTGTCCACGATTCGTTTTAAGCTGATGACTTTTCGTTTCAAAAAGAACAGAAGAGTGGAGGATATTCTTGTACGTTGGAAGTTACCGGCATCCCTCCTTAATACACCTTAGCTATACTTTTTTTTGTCTATCTAGTTTGTATTGTTTGCTGTTATGTTATATTACTAGATAGGCTCGAGTGTGGGGGTGGTCTGTCACCCGCCATGCTTAGGTGTTGGTTGTTGCTTATGTTGCATGTGTTTGTATAAGTCAACTCGGTACTTTAGCCTTGTCGCCTGAACTTTATTGATTTGGGTGAATATATACTAACCGGGGTAAACTTTTTTACCCTTTTACCCACAAAAAAATATAAAGGTTCGTGCGGAACAAGAATAATGTAAAGGAAACTTTACAACATATTCTAACAACCTATGAATAACAAAAGGTGATCTAAATACTTTGTGTTCTAATAAATACCCAAGTATTTATTGTCACAACACAAGAAGTTATTGCAGTGTTTAATTTTTGTAAAAGCTTGAGAAACTTGCAATGACTTCACTTGCTATTTATAGGTAAATGTTTACAAAATATCTTTTGTAAACAAATACGTATAAATATACTATTGAGATACGTAGGGGACAATACGCAATTATGCATTAATTGCGCCCCATACTTAAGCATGAAGTATGTACATAAAAGTCCTTGATTGGACGTATATACATACTTATGCTCAATAGTCCAATCGTAATCTTTCTTTATAAAGTAACAAAATGATTACGACCCACTTGTATAAACAAGTGGTATTGGCAAGAGGTATTCAAATATCAGTGTAAAATATTTGTAAGATATTTTCCACTGGAGAGGCTTCAGTAAATCTGGTAAGATGTCCGCTGAGTTCCGTTGCTGAGACAATCTTCTTTCTTCTCTTCTTAAGTCTTCGACTTCATTTGAGAATGCTTTCAGATCCACATGGATTTACTGAAGAGGAATAGTAGTAACTTGAACCTATAAATCAGTTCACTGTACAAGTATTAATTACTAGTTCCTATTCTATATTACAGACAAATCTTTCAGTGTCCAGTGTAACTGGATGACTCCAGTGAAAACTGGACTAACACTAAAGATTCTCTTAACAGCTTACAGATGAGATTCCTTATGACAAGATTGATATCTTGCACATAGACATGTAGCAAACATAATATCAGGTCTACTAGCAGTTAAATAAGGTAAAGAACCTATCGTACCCCTATAAGCTGTGACATCAACAGATTTACCATTAGTGTCTTCATCCAGCTTAGTAGCAGTAGCCATAGGTGTTTTCATCGGTGAGCTGTCTTTATAACCAAACTTTTGTAAGAGATCTTTAACATATTTTCCTTGACTAATGAAAATCCCATTTTTAGTCTGATTAACTTGTAGACCAAGAAAGTATGTGAGTTCCCCCATCATACTCATCTCATATTTGTTAGACATCAGCTCAGAAAATTTTTTGCATAATTTTTCACTACTAGACCCAAATATTATGTCATCTACATATATTTGCACAAACAGAATATCATTATTTACTTTCCTAACAAATAAAGTCTTATCAACATTACCTCTTTTGAAGTTGCTATCCAATAAAAATATTGAAAGAGTGCCATACCATGCCCTTGGAGCTTGCTTAAGACCATAAATAGCTTTGTCAAGTCTGTAGACATGTGTAGGATACTTTGAGCTTTCAAACCCTGGAGGCTGTTGAATATAGACTTCCTCTTCTTGCTTTCCATTGAGAAAAGCACTCTTCACAACCATCTGATAAACCTTGGACCCTTTGTGAGCAGAATAAGCCAAGAACATTCAAATTGCTTCTAATCAGGCCATAGGGGCAAAGGTTTCATCATAGTCAATCCCTTCTTCTTGTCTGTAACCTTGTGCCACTAGTCTTGCTTTATTTCAGGTCACAACTCCCCTTTCATGCATTTTGTTTCTGTAGACCCGTTTGGTGCCAATGATAGTTTTCCCATAAGGGCTAGAAACAAGTTTCCAAACCTTGTTTCTTTCAAACTGAGATAATTCTTCTTGCATTGCAGTTACGCAGGATGGATATGATAAAGCTTCTTCAATCCTGGTGGGTTCCATCTTACTTACAAAATTCACAAACATGCAGAAGTTGCTTGTGGCTTTTCTTCTTGTCTGCACACTAGTAAGAGGATCACCAATGATTTGATCTATAGGATGACTCCTTGTCCACTTTGTCACATGAGTAGGAGCATTAGTAGCTTCGACATTGGACAAATCTATATTGGTTGTTTTGAGCTGATCAGCTTGGGAAGAAGACTGACCAACATCATAGGTAGGATCAGCTTGAGTGGAAGCTAAGTGTTCAACCAATACTAGAACATTTGAATCAATGGGAGCATCATCAGATGGAATAGGCTCAAAAATATTTAAGGGAGTGGACACAGATTGAGAATGTTGTGAGGCTAGTATAGTTTCTTCATCTTCTATCACATGCTCCCCCTCAATTTGAGCATACCTGATCTATGTTGGAGGATTGGAGGGAGAATCATTTTCTGGAATGATCAATTCTTCATAATCAAAATCTTCATCTTCCTCTTGGTCTGAGCTGTTTTTTCTTGAGCAGCTTTCAACAATCTTGATGTGTGCAGAGTCATCTAAAGTTCTTGTTCTTTTGTTGTACACTCTATAAGCTTTCATCAAGGTTGAATAACCTAGGAAGATTCCTTCATCAGCTTTCTCATCAAACTTCTTCAATTGATCTCTTTGATTTAGAATGAAACAAGGACTGCCAAACATTCTTAGATAACCAATTTCTGGTTTTCTTCCTTTCAAAAGCTCATAGGCAGTCTTTTGATGTCTTTTCACAATAAGGGATCTGTTCTGAGTATAACATGCAGTGTGAACAGATTCAGTCCAGAAATGGCTTCTCACACCATTCGCCATCATGGATCTGGCAGCTTCAATCAATGTTCTATTTCTTCTTTCTGCAACATCATTTTGCTGAGGAGTTCTTGCAGCTGAGTAGGTTTGAGAAATCTCTTTACCAATGCAGAATGAGTTCAAAGTAGCATTCTTGACCTTAGTTCCATTATCACTTATAAGCATTCTTACAGGTTTCTTGTAAAGAATTTCTGCATTCTTTATAAAATTGATAATGCACTCAGCAGCTTCATTCTTGTGCTTCAGAAAGAACACCCGTGTAAATCTTGAGTATTCATCAACAATGACCAATGTGTACGTTTTTCTTGTGAAGGAAGGGGTACTAACAGGGCCAAAAAGATCCATGTGTAACAGATCCAAACAAGATTCTATGGTTGAACATGATTTAGACTTAAAAGAAGCCATATGTTGCTTGCCCTTTTCACATGCATTGCATAATTTATCTTTTTCAAACTTAATGTTTGGAAGACCAGACACCAATTCCTTTTTGCACAGCTTGTTGATATCTTTGAAGTTCATATGAGATAACCTCTTGTGCCATAGCCAGTATAGCTCTTCTTGAGTCTTTGACATGAAGCAGACTTCTTTGGCAACAGTTGGCACACTCATATCAAAAGTGTATAAGGAATCACCCCTTTTGCAACAAGAACATTGTTTCCTTCTAAATCCACAATAGTCCCTCTATCAGATCAAAACCGTACTTCATAGCCAACATCACATAACTGACTTACGCTTATCAGATTATGCTTCAGACCACTGACATATGAAACACTTCTGAATGTGAGAGGACCATTTGTGAGAACACCATAACCTTCTGTTCTTCCTTGAGAATCATCACCAAATGTAATATTAGGACCAACGATTGTCCTAAAGTTATATAGCAGGGACTTACATCTGGTCATATGCTTGGAACATCCACTATCCAAGTACCAGATATATGCATTATGATTGCCCTGCGCATCCAGTAAAAGATTAGTTCTTTTTGGGAACCCATCCAAGGATGGGTCCACTAGAGTTGACCCTTTGGTCAGACTCAGATTGAGAAGAAGAACACTCATTCTTAGTGGTTTTGGAAACCCATTGCTGCTTAAGATGACCTTTGTCAGATTTAACACTTTCTTTAGCAGTTTGAAAGGTTACCTTTTTGTTTTCACCTTTGCCAATTCCTTCATTTTTAGGTTCAACTATCAATTTTCTTTTAACAACAGATTTTGAGCCAAAGATACTCTTTAGAAAATTGACCTCTTTTGAAATCTCACCAAGTCTAGACTCTATTAGTTTGGAAATTATTGAATCTGAGTCTGGACTGGTGGTTTTTGAAATTGGCTTAGGTGTGGACACAATCTTTTGAGATAAAGCTTTTTCCTTTTTATTTACTTTTGTCTTCTATTTTGGAACACTGTGATCTCTGACCTTCCTTTTGTTTTTCTTAGAATTGTTTTCTTTGATTTTGACATTGGAAGTAAGATCTTACTCAGATTTGAAAATAGTTAGCTTGGATAGATCAAGACTAACTTCGGGATTAACAATTGACTTATCAGCTTGGGTAGCAGCTTCAGCAATGGTGAGACTCAAGGACTTAGAATCATCATAACCTACACCAGTCTGTTGAAAAATCCTAATGGGTTTGGTCTTTTTACCCTTGGTCTGCACCATAATAGGAGGTAGAGGCTGATAGCATGCCTCCATGGCACATACTTCACTAATGGCAATGGCTTTATCATAATCACCATCAAACACAGCTTGCACTTGATGGGGAATTTGATCATTAACACACTTGGTGACTCTTTTAGCACTTGTACACCATGATTCAGTTATGTGTTTAAGTTTCAAATACTTTTCCTCTGACATTTTAGCTTCTTTTAAAAGAGTGGCATTAAGATGTTTCAATGCTTTGATGTCAGATTCAAGGTTTTCAATGATGTTAACCTTTGTGCTAATTTCATGTTTTAACACAGAGATTTGGTTTTTAAAATCCTTGTTATAGTGCTTCTGTAATAAAACTTCATCACCAAGTTTGTTAACTTGAGACAACTTATCATCATTAGAAATAAAGAAAGAAGAGTGTACCTCAATGGGAGTAGAACTGCTTGTACTTGCCTTCTGGGCTGACAGATTTTGCTGTTGAAGCTTAGCAATATCTTCAATGAACTTCTCTGTTGTTTCCCTTACCATGAAACATTTAGCATCTTCAAATTGTTCATCTTCAGATGAAATGTCACTTTCTGTCCAGTCTTTAGCAACAAGACTGTTCTCACTCAACTTGGCTATTTCAATCAGCTTAGCTACTTGAGCTTGCAGAGCTTTGAATTTAGCCTTTAGCTTGGTGTACTTCTCATTATTCCCACCTTTGAAATGCTCAGTTTGAGACACACTCTTTGATCTGCAATCATTTGCCATATGACCAGCCCTGCCACACTTTCATACTTTATGGTCAACGTAGTTATTGTTGACTCCATTGAAATAGAAGATCCCTCAAACATAACTGTCAAAGTTTCTCACATTTTCTTTGCAGTTGGACACAGTTTGATAGAATGGTAAATATCTTTTGGCACAGCTTGTAAAATAAAGTTTCTTGCCTTTACATCTAAGTTTGCCAATCTCCTATCCTCATCCATCCAATCTGCCTTACTTTTGACAATTGTTCTTACTTCAGCTGGAATGGTCAGTTGTTCCTCTCTAACAGTAGCATCGATTACTAAAGTGGTAGTAGGGATATGCAGACCATCAACAAGAATGTCAGGCATGTTATTGTCAATGGATTCAAGGAACAAAGACATTCTACCTTTCCACCCAATAAAATCAACTTTGTCAAACAGGGGTGGTATAGTAGAAGAACCATTATCAATATTGAAACACATACTTATTTTAATAACAAAATATCTAGGATCAAGTCAAGTTAATTCTTAACCATCGCTCTGATAACACTTGTTAGGTCGAAGAGAGTCAATATACCAAAATATATTGACAGAATATGTTGTAGAGGGGGGGGGGGCGTGAATACAACTTCTCGAAATATTAATAACTATTTTGTTATTGTTTTGGGAATTTTGTTTAAACAATCGATATTAAATATAGACCACAAGATTTAAGACATAAGTAAAGCAAGTAAATAAAATACACTTCAACAAAATATGTAATTTTCAATTGTAATTCTTTATTAAGAATGAATCTATACAAAGAATTACAGGGTTGTTGCGGAACTAGATATCCTATAATATCTAAACAACCCAGTTGAATTAACAAATTACAATCAATCAGTTTCTACTAAGAACAACCTAAGCTGATCTGCGTATTATAGCCTAAGCTGATAATACTAGCAGAGAACTTGTGCGAAGGTTTGTGTAAGATTGTTCCACACCATATACTTCAATGAAACATGGTATTTATAGGTTAATACAATGCCTTCCTTTAATGTCTACTTGGCCCACTTGGTCTTCTTTAATTGGCTAGGCGTGATGGAATATTGATGGCATAATATTATATTGTTTGGGAATCCCCACCATCAACACGATAATAAAGTAGCCAATAAGAGTGCAGACATTGCATAGGTAATGCAACCACCAACCTTGATGTGACTTGGAATATACCTTGTATATTTGTCATATCTATCTTCTTTTCCAAGGTTGATTCTACACAGATTGTATTGAGACAGATTGAGACATTTGTCAGTTCTCAATCTGCCTAAGTATTCCTTCCAAGCTGTGTGTAAGCTCAAGCTGTGTTCCTCTACGAATCTGAGCTTTTATCTTCAATCTTTGTCTTCGACTTAAATTGAATGCTGTTATTCAATTTGTATAACTTGGATGAAATACATACTTCCGAATTATGCTAAGTATAGGAAGTGTGATCTGAGTTAGATCGAATGTCTTAAGCTGATACATCTCAGACTGACTCAGATCAGATTACATGAACACAAAAGATTTCACTAAGTGTTTACTATCAGATTGTCATCACCAAATCTATACATCACATTGGGACTCAACATTAATAACAATAAATATTATAACTTCACAATATGTTGTCAACTATCAATAATAATATAAAAAAAAGCGGGAAAAAGTTATAAATTCTCAAATGTGTTTTTAGTCTTTCATATGAAGGCTAAGTTTTTCGTGGAGTATATGTATGTGTGTATTATATTTGATTTTAAGGGATTTGTATATTGATTTTTATAGATAGGGTGATAAAGCGTTGGTAAAGAAAAAAGATTGTGAAGAAGAATTTGGAGAAACAAAATCATTGCGGGGAAGAAATGAGAGTGTTTATTTTTAGGTTATTAAAAAAATGGTTTTGATGATATTAATTTAAGAATTATTAATAAGTTGTTATTATATATTTAATAAATTGTATACTAAATTCAGATGGTGGGTATGATAAGATGTAGTGGTGTTGGTATGGTGGTGGTGATGGTGGCGATGGTGGTTTTGGAGATGGTGGCCATCGAGGGTGTGTGTTTTGTTTGGGAAGAAAAAGGGGTAGTAAGGAGCGAATAAGGCTCGTAGCCTGAAGTCCATGATGAACCATGCTCCTGCTATAGCTACCTTATCCATACTTAGCCTGATCACCTGAAAAATATACTTAAACAAGTCAATACAAGGTTGGTGAGTTCGTATAGGTTTTAGTAAAATGACTTTAATAATGATCATGAAACCTGTCGAAAAACGTTATGAACATGACAAGTCATTAATTGTACAATATACATATGAGCTAGAGTTAAATATCGAATGCCTCGAATCCACACATAACACACAACACATATAATAAACATAATAAACATACGGCCGGGATAGATACTGGCGCACTCATCGTAGTATCAAATGACACATCCTCTGAACGCTGGCCGACTTGGTACCAAGTGATGAACATGAACATGAACCTGAACCGTAACTCTAATGACAGCTCTAAGAATAATATGCCATATTGTACGAAGAGTAACAGAAATCAAATATCTGGTAGTAAAACATTTTGTATACTTTTCACCCCAAAACACTTAGAAAGCAGGGGCTACGAAACTCACCTGGAAAACGTTTGAGCAAAGTCAATAACTGATCACAATGAATATGAACATGAGCGATCAATGATCACCTATTGTAAACACATATCATTAGTACGAAACAACTCACAATAATGTCTTGAACTCAAATGTCCTATCCTATTAGAATTGCCTTTAAAACATGACTTGAACTCGATTGGAATGAAAGACGAATACCAAACGACACCCGGAAAGTCAAATCTCAGACCCGACACCCGTTGACTTTGGTCAACTCGCGTTGACTCGTCAACAGAAGTCAAAGACGCGCGGGTTTGGACCCACGAGTTGGGCCAAACTCGCCCTCAACCATAATGACTCGAAACATTTCGTTTTTGCTCAAAAACAATAGACAATGATAGAACCAAGCTTAGGAAATGATTTACAATCGAAAACGACTCGATTCAAGACTCGGAAAGGTCAAACACACACACCACCTTCTCAAACACGCGCGGTTTTGAGACTCTCCACACGTTTTTGTCTTGAACACTTTCAAACGACTTGGACTTGCTTTGAACTTGCAAGGGGTAGTT
>JAOXNX010072591.1:0-10384 GCA_028566075.1 Solidago caesia | reverse complement strand
TGAAAACACTTGGAAGGGTGTTGAGAACAAAATCAAGTGATGAAGAATGGAAGGAGTTGTTAGATAGTGAGATATGGGATTTACCTAGTGAAGGTAATATTCTTCCTGCCCTAAGACAGAGTTACTATGATCTCCCTCCACATTTGAAACAAATGTTTGCTTATTGCTGCTTATTCCCCAAGGATTACATGTTTGACAAGAACGAACTCGTGCTGCTCTGGATGGCAGAAGGGTTTTTGTACCAGTCAAATGATAGAAAGTCAATGGAGAGTTTAGGTAGTGAGTGTTTTGAAGAGCTAGTGTCGAGATCATTTTTTCAGCATTCAACTAATAATAATACACATTATATGATGCATGATCTCATTCATGACCTGGCAACAAGTGTTGTAGGAGAGTACTTTTACATTTTGGGTGAGAAGATGGATGTTGGCGGAAGAAATGAAGCTTTGAAGAAATTCCGCCACTTCTCATTTGTTCATAAAAGATATGGAGTATACAGAAAGTTCAAGGCGCTATACACAGCCAGGGACTTGAGAACATTCTTACCAGTATCGGTGAGGATGGATGAATGGTCATATTTCTACTTATCAAGCAAGGTCCTTACAGAACTACTTCCCCAACTAGAGCGTTTAAGGGTGCTAAGCCTAGCTAATTATCAAATCGGAGTGGTACCAGAGTCCATTGGCAGTCTCAAACATTTGCGGTACCTCAACTTTTCCAGAACCAACATCACATGTTTACCGGAACAAGTCGGTAACTTGTACAATCTACAGAGTTTGTTGCTTTCTGGTTGTCAAAAGTTATCTAGCTTGCCAGGCAGTCTCATAAAGCTGATGAACCTGCGACATCTTGAGATCACAGATACTCCAAGATTGAAAGAGTTGCCCATGGGGATTGGTAAATTGACTGGTCTACAAACTCTATCCAAAGTTATTATTGGAGATGCTTATGCTAATGGGTTCAAAATATCCCATCTTAAGGAGCTACAACATCTTCAAGGCCGGCTTACCATTGAAGGACTGCATAAAGTGAGAAATTCAACCGACGCAAAGGAAGCCAACTTACAGCAAAAGAAGGGTCTTCCTGATCTGGAGATGGAATGGAGTGACGTCTTTGATGATTCTCGGAAAGTGTTGATCGAGACTGAAGTGCTTGAAGGACTGAGGCCTTTTGAGAAGCTGAACAACATCAAGATATCAAACTACATGGGAACAAATTTTCCTAATTGGCTTGGAGATCCCACATATGATTGCTTAACCCAGATTTCGTTACTTGGCTGTAGAAGTTGTACACGCTTACCAACACTTGGACATCTACCTTCCCTTCAAAAACTGTTTGTTGAAAGCATGAACGGGTTGAAGAGGGTGGGTTCAGAGTTACTTGGAACTGCAAATAGTAATGCATTTCCATCACTTGAAGTTCTGAAATTTAAAGATATGGAGGGTTGGGAGGAATGGTCAACCACAAATGGTGGTGGCAAAGGTGGAACTGGTGCATCATCATTTCCTCGTCTTAGTGAGATTTCTATCATAAACTGTCCGAAACTGTGTGTATCAACAATTGAGCCAATACATTCACTTCGGGTTCTACATGTAGAAGGATGTTCGGCAGTGGTTCTAAGAAGCATGATCGGTGTGTCTTCAACAATTACTAAATTGAAAATGAAGAATATTAATGGACTTACTCGTCTAGATGGAGAAGTATTAGAGAATCTGAGGGCAGTAGAAGATCTAAGCATTTCAGAATGTGATGAACTCATATACTTGTGGGAATCAGAAGAGGAAGCATGTAAGTCTCTTGTGAATTTACAGGGGTTGGAAGTAAGAAAGTGTAAGAACTTGGTAAGATTGGGAGAGAAAAAGGTGGATGTGGTGATTAGCATAGAATCTCTTAGAAATGTAAGATTTTTCAATTGTGATAAATTGGAGGGTTACAACTGTTCAAATAGGATTGAGAAATTGGAGATAGAACGGAGTGATTCAGTTACATCATTGACCTGCCCAACAGTGGATGATCATGACTTGCCATCCACTTTTAAGAGTCTTGATATTTGGGGATGTAAGAATGTGGAGGTGAATTGGCTTCTCAGCAACTTCTTGTCATCACTTACATCTCTTCACTTACATATAGTTCCAAATTTGAGGTTGTTACCAGAAGGTTGCTTACTTCATCTCACAGAATTGTACATCATGAATTGTGAAAACATAGAATCCATTCCAGAGAAAGGTTATGGATTTCTTCCCCATCTTTGCCTGAGATCTCTTTGGATCCTTGATTGTGAGAACATAAAGTCATTTCCACATGAGCAATTGCAAAGACTCACATCTTTGGAAGACATGTGGATAAGGGATTGTCCAAGCATGGACTACTCGTTTCCTGGTGGTTTGTGGCCTCCTAATTTAAGAGAATTAAATATAGGCGGATTGAAGAAGCCGGTGTCAGAGTGGGGGGTGCAGAATTTCCCAAACTCACTTGTGGAACTATCGTTACATGGTAAAAATTCAGGAGTGGTTTCATTTGCAAATGCAGAAAATAGCAACAACACCAGCAGCAATACTTCTACTTCCTTATCATCATCATCATCATCATGTTCCTTCTTACTTCCACCATCTCTAACTTATCTTGGTATATGGGATTTTGAGGAATTGGAAACAGTTTCAAATGGAATGGAACACCTCACCTCCCTTGAAGAACTTGAAATTTGGGATTGTCGGAAGCTAAGTGATCTTCCAGAGACATTACTCCCTTCACTTTCAAGTTTGAAATTGGGTAATCCTTCTCGGGAACTCAGAAAGAAGTGTAGTGGTGATAGAAAAAGAAAAGGAAAGTACTGGCCTATCATCTCCCAAATCCCTCTCCTTGAAATCGAAGACGAAGAAACAAATTAATAATACTCTGAAAAAGAAGGGGAGAGTGAAGTTGGGATGGCAGGTGGTGGTTTTTGAGGTGGGATGAGTGATGACGGTGGGGGGTTGGTAGTTGCCATCAGAGGTTTTGATTTTATTTTCATTGCAAGAAACAAATTAATAATACTCTGTATTAATTAATGGTTTTGATTTATTTTTTTTTTAATTCATTTTGTTTTTATATGTATATTTGAAATTGAGTTTGCTTTTGATGACTTAAAACAAAATAATATTACTCTGTATTAATCGATAGCTTGAAAATTAAATGACTTTTTTTAGTTTTGATTGTGTTTATGGTGTTTGGATTTACAAATAATTTGTATAAAAAAAATATTAAACAATTAAAACAAAATGATTTCAATATACAAAAAGTTTTTGGAGAAAAAAATATCCAGTCAATTCAGGTCTCCTCGGGTTTTTTAGTACTTTTGCAGTTAAGATTCGGACTGCCATAGTGTTTCAATTCTTTTTATTTTATTTTATTTTTATTATTATTATTTTTTGATAGTGTAAATATGTTGTACTAAATTGGGACTTAATAGTGTCTTACTAGTAGACGGTTAATAATATATTTTTTCTGTCTTTAAAATATTTTCACTTGGTTAAAAAGGTTAGAAAGTAAATATTGTAATAGTTACTATTATAAAAGGTTACATAAGTTTAAAGAGTAACGTAATCCTCATATAAAAAAACGTTCATAAAGTTCACCACCAATAAGAACCATTTAGCATGTAACTAGCCTAGGGGTTTGCATAACGCACCTAAAGCACCTCAAAGTGTCTTATCAGCTATTTTAGCAAAACCATTTCAGTAGGGGGTTTCCCTCCTTGTAAAGACGGTGAGGGAACTTTCTAGCGTGAACCCGATTAAGACAGCACAGTTTAGACCCCATTGTGATATTCGCACCTTTAAAAAAAAGGCAAAACCATTTCAGTGAGACATGCTAGTTACAAAAGTCAGTTAATTTTAGGGTGGTTTCAGTAAAAATGCCAATAGGCATAAAATAGCATTTAATCAAAGCATTTTGAGACATTTTACCTAAAAGCAAACTTCAAAAGGTTGTCTTAACAAAATTACATCCTGGAACTACACCAAATGATACAAGTTTCACATCCATTCATTGCAATAATTACAAATTCAAGGGATAATTATACCAAAATGTAACTTACTTTTATTTTTACCAATGAAAAAATAGCAGGGTAAAGATTGATGTGGCACCACCTTTCAACAGTGTGCCACGTCACCATTTCTTACATAAAATAATAACCTTTGATTGAATTATAATGCTTATGCTAACCTATATAAGATTATATACTTAAGACACCTAAACGAAATTATAGATCCGTAAAGATACCATTGAGGCAGCACTGCTCAATAAAGGAGCGTTTACAGAGCCAGAGATTTCAAACTTTCATGCTTGCTGCCACCATAACAGCACCTGGCCCTGACAACACGACTCTTTGGTAATATGACATCCGGTGACAAATATAAAACGAACTATTTGTAAGAAACACTGATCTTATATTTAACTTCCATTTCACGACATCTATAGTCAAAGAGTACGAATATATGAATCTTCCCCTCAAGGTTTTCTTTTCACTATAAATAGTAAACGCCGGTTAATACAAGCACACCTCCGTTTTCTACCAATACTATATATGTATAATCCCGAAATTGTGGGAAAGGCAAAAAAATTCTGGACAAAATTCTTGGGAAGTCTGACCAGTCTGGTATATTTGCATGAATCTTCAACGAACTTTGGTAAGGCAACACCACCAAGATGTTGTAGATTAAGCAAAAATATAGAACATGTTGCAACCTATGGCTGTAATCTCCATCCTCAGTCAGCAAGTGCTTGATGTACACTATTTGCATCCTCTGCAGTGTCGTTTAGAGGCGGGTAACTCCGGCTTTCTGACATCTACAAGATTTTCATATTTGAAATTGCATAAATAATGTGAGAAAAGGTGACTTGAATGAATGCAAATGCTAAACAGTAAATTTGGACTTCAGCTTATCTTTTCTTCAAACCAGCAAGCTTACATGTGAAAAAATTAATTAACTTGTGGAATAATTTGGTTGCAAGAATGAAAAAGTATACCAGTGGTCGACATGCAGTGTTTTCACAAAATTGCCCTACAAAGTGAGCTTTTCATTAAAGTAAATTTGACCATCTTTTGAGCATTTCTATTTCTAGTAATCAATTCCACCCCCCCCCCCAAAAAAAAAGCCCCTCAAAGTTAAAAAAATTTCTGATTCAATGTATGTTCAACATTCATGGCAATAAACATATCTACAAACAGCCCCATCAGTGGTTTTTTCTATAAGTTTTGCAAATTGGAAAAAAAAAATTGATTTTAAGAAGTTTTCTTGAAATCTTTTACAAAGGCTGATATCAAAAAACTTGGAAGTTCAATAGTATGTGTTTGGAAAAAATAAAATTTTAAACTGAAACTACATTGGAGGAAAGTTAGTTATCTTCATATGCAATTAGCCTTTTTACGTTTTGCATTTTTAGTAGAAAATAAGGTTTCTTTTTGCAATAAAAAAAAAAGCAACTAATGTCGATGAAAAAGGGTGAAAATGGTGCACTATTCCTGAATAACAGACTAACGGTACATGTCGTCTAGATATAAAGAAGTTGATGATAGCAGCCAACTTACATCTCTCAGCAGGCTTCCTGAAAAAGTGAGGAAAAAAAACAAAGAAAAATGTTATGTGGATTAAATAGATGACAATTTAATCCATTTGCTTAAACATAGTCGATTTCAGTTGTACTTTGTATCCAATAATAGACGTATAAACTTAATAAATAAGAAAACTGGTTAAATGGGTCAAAAGACTCCCAAAGGACTCTCAAATGCTTAAAATCTCCTTCATTGCTTTATATGAAAAAGTAGATTATTATTTTCAATTACTTAGTTTTTATAATATTAAATAAAACATTAACCCATTAGATACCATTATACCAACAAAACAAAAGGAGGACCAAGGTGTTGGCATGTCGACCAGTTATACAACCCGCCAATTTTGCCACATCTAGTATAACGGGCAAAGTTCTTTATTACTGTCTTTCATGCTTACCCACTACTGCAGGCTTCACTCAACATGGTGACTGAATCTGCTGTAACAATGAAAGTATCTGCCGGAGCTAGATGTTCCATTTATGGATTTGGTTCTAAATTGACAAAATACAAAACCTTAAATGTAAAAGAACAATAGCAAGATTGGGTGAATTCTTAAGAGAGTTCAATCATTAGAATGTTTTTAGTAATCAATTGATATTACCTTTGCCATCCCATACATAGACTTTTGGAATGTCTCCAAGTTCTTTCCATACAATAGTTGCAACCTGTTGATACATCGCACATAAACCCACAATATTAAATAAAAATTTCCACTGCAAAGTGCAAACATGCATCAACTGGAGACATGATTAATCTAGAGAACCTAAAAGCAAAAATCATTAAATATTTATAGGTGTAAATGCCTTGTTCTTATACCAAACCTACATAAGGAGATAACGTGTTAACCCACTTCCTTTTATAAAAGCAAGTGTGGTAAGTCGACTCATGGATAGTATGTAATAGTTAACAAGATACCTTATCTGGAGTCCTCCTTGAGACTTGAGAGCGAAATTCTCACACTCCCACAGCTGTCAAGAACGCCATCAAAATGGAACGTTAACTGCTTTGCAAGGTCTGCACTGTATTTACAACGACCTGCAGAGAATGTATGATATATTCACAAATATTTGAATTTGTATAAAAGCAGCACAAGATTGTGAAACTTGTATTACTTAATCACGAAGATCGCTTATTGCATAAACATGCACTAACTTACTTTAGGAAAGAAAAAATCATCAAAGTTTCAAATTTTTTTTGATTTGAGCTTCCTTTTCCGTTGCATACAGCGTCACACAGTTATAGGTCACCAACATGTCAGTCATGTCAGCTGCCAACCTGCCACTTTAACATTTTGAACATTATTGCGATCAGATTTTACCCTGAACTCAATTATGTTGACCACTTGCATTGTAACTTTAGAAGTTGATTACCTTAAGTCAATTCTTTTAACTGTGATGAATTTTTCTGGACTAGCAAAAAAGTTGGAATACCTTTTATTCAATTAGCCTAAATAAAAGTCGGGATACCGTTTATTCAGTTAGCACTAATTCCATGGGGAGATACACACTACATTGTGACATATTTGTGCTATATCAATCACACAATATATATCGTCCACAGAGTAACAAGCATATATATCGATAGATGTCAACGAAAACTTACACTAAAGATAAAATTCGAAAATGCAAGATACTTACTTGAACAGATTTCTTGTGTGCATCCGGTAAACCGAAGCAGCCAGCACCAATTTTGCAACAATTTGAACAGATTTCTTGTCTGCATCCGGTAAAAGTGCAGCTACAATATCATCCCATGTATGCGAAGTATGTTGTAGACCCACTTTGGACTTCAAATCATTCCACACCTGCGAGGAGTAAAAACATTCAAAGAAAAGGTGATTGTGTGAATCTGGCTGAGTAACACATAATGGGCACAGAAGAGGCAGATTCAATCCTTGCCCATCCCATTGCGACAATAGATCCAGAGTTCTGAGTTTATTTCTCATAACCAACCAAAGCTGAAATGGATGCTTCCGAATACAAAATTAAAGCAAACAAGATCAGCCCATGGCACTTTAGTCCCCCTCGGTAGTATATCCTCCAAACACTACCCACAGTAAAGATTTTATCTACCCCATTCCGGTCTCTCCAAACCAAAAGATCAGCCTTACTTTGATCAATAAATGGGACAGCCAAGTTAGAGAAGTTGGCATGTCAATTCGGCCAATTCCAATTCCCTTCCATCACTAAATCCACCACTTTCGAATTCATGTTATAACCCGTAGATGATATCATTCTAGCAGACACTTTTTCAAACAAAGGGCTATATAAACACCAATTATCATACCAGGCGCTAGCAGATCTACCATCTCTAATATGATAATAAAAGAACTTATACACAATAGGTCGAACCTGAAGAAGTTTTTGCCAAGACCAGGACATGTTCCCTCTAGATGGGACATCCCAAAAACTTCGACCCCGAAGTTTATAAGTGTGAACCCATTTAACCCATAAAGACTCCTTGGAAGGTACAATACTCCAAATATGGGTAGTTATTAAAGCCACATTAAAATCATTAATACCTCCAATGACCAGACCACCTTCATCTTTCGGATGACAAACATCATCCCAAACAACCTTTGGTCTAGCATTTTTAGTATCATCCTGAGTCCACAGAAACTTTCTAATAATCTGTTCAATTTCCTGGATAACATGCTTTGAGAGAATAAACACCGATGACCAATAATCGTGCATAGAAGAGAGGAGCAGCAGATAAGAAACTGTTCTTCCAATCAGGAACATGCTTGTGGACCTTCTCAATTAAACCTTTGCAATCTGTATATATTAATCTTGTAGAAACCAAAGGCACTCCTAGATATTTCACACGCAGCGTGCCCTCCTTAAATCTAATCCTTAATCTTGTCATGATGGTTATTTACTCTTATAATGACACCTCAACATAGGGTACTTAACGCCGTTTCAAGCGGCTACCACTTTTTATATTATCATAACTCAATTTCACAAGGGAAACCACTTTCAGAATCATGTTTGTATCTATCTATATTAGCCTCACCAATTTGAGAATCAAATTTACTACTACAATCCTTAATAAAATTTTACCATTCATTTACTTCATATCGTATACATTTACAAGAGATATCTCTCTGCCAACATACTATTTTTTACCCATTTAGCGCTAATCTCACTGCCGTTCGTATCAATTCTTATTAATTCATCGTACCTACAAAAACAAGGTTTATAGCAGTAAAATTTTATACTCTCAAATAAAAAATTAACCAATTAGTAATGACAAAACAAAAAAAAAAAAGGACAAAGGTGTTGGCATGTCGACGAGTTCCAATTTTGCCACATCTAGTGAATTGACAAAATACAAAACCTTAAATGTAAAAGAACAATGGCAAGACTGGGTGAATTTTTAAGAGAGTTCAATCATTAGAATGTTTAGTAATCTGATACATAGCACATAAACCCACAAAATTAAATAATAGATTCCACTGCAAACACGCATTAACTGCAAAAAATGATTACTCTAGAGAACCTTAATGCAAGAAACATCAAATATTTATAGGCCTAAATGCGTTGTTCATATACCACACCTACATAAGGAGATAACGTGTTAACCCACTTAATTCCTTTTATAAAAGCAAGTGTGGTAAGTCTCATGGATAGTATGTCATAGCTAACAAGATACCTTATCTGGAGTCCTCCTCGAGAACGAAATTCTCACCCTCCCACAGCTGTCAAGAACACCATGCAAATGGGTCGTTAACTGCTTTACAAGATATGCACCGTATTTACAACGACCTGCAGAGAACCAGGGAATATATGATATATTCGCAAATATTTGAATCTGTATAAAAGCAGCACAAGATTATGAAACTTGTATCACTTAATCATGAACATCGCTAATTGCATAAACATGTACTAACTTATTTTAGGAAAGAAAAAATCATCAAAGTTTCAAAATTTTTTGATTTGAGCTTCTTTTTCCGTTGCCATGTCAGTGCCAGACAACTGCAACATCAAGAAAAGAAGCCAAAAACATTTATAGGTTACCAACATGTCAGCTGCCCCCATCAACATTTTGAACAGTTATCGCGATCAAATTTTACCCAGAACTCAATCATTTTGACCACTTGCATGCTAATTTTAAAAGTCAATTCTTTTTAACTGTGATAACTTTTTCTGGTCTAGCAAAACAATGAAATTAGCCCTAAAAAAAAAAAGAAAAAAAAAAAAAGTTGAGATACCTTCTATTCAACTGTATCCCTGATAAAAATGTAACAGCAAACAAATATTTCAAATTCAAGATGCTTACTTTGAAGGGCAAACTCATCACTCCAGGCAATGGATGTGCGCTATGAAGGCCAGCAGAATCAATCAATTTGAGGATATAAAGGAAGTTACTATCAAGTGTTGCAAGACAGGTTAAATTGTTTTAACTTTTAAAGTTTTAAACATCGGTGAAACCAATTAGTCAGATAAAATTTGGTAATTGAACTAGTCAAACCAATTTTTTTTTTTTTTTTTTTGAAAGGTCTACTCAAACCAATTACTGCAGTTAATTTAGAAGAATTACATTACATTACATTACATTACATTACAATATCATTAAGGGGCATGCTAATGAACAGTGCATGCCCCATTCAATGTTTGTGAAGTGTGTTGTTCAACCAGCTTACCTGATCGTAGCTGTCTGTTAGGCTGTTTAGTTTTTTTTTTTTTCTTTAAATTTGGGACATCAAAATTTTTAACTTTTCACTTTTTTCTCCTATATTTTGTCCTATTTCGTTTTTTTATTTAACATCCAACTTTTTGCCTTTGTTTATTT
>JAOXNX010072558.1:0-10388 GCA_028566075.1 Solidago caesia | reverse complement strand
CCCGAATCCCCTTATGTAGTCATATCCCCATTTTGGCGCCACACATTGATGAAGATATTCAGGTCCCCCATGCCGACATCGTATTTTTGTTGTTGTTGTTTTGATTGTATGTGTCTGTGGGTATATATACTTATTATGGTAAAGGGTAGCGTTGTGTGTCATGTGTCATCATGTGTAGGGGTGAGCTTGGGTCGGTTTTGGCTCAATACCGAAACCCGAACTGATCCGTTCAGTTTTTAGAAAACCAAATCCATTGGATTTGGTTTTGGTTCGGTTTTTCGGTTCAGTTCAGGTCGGATTTAGGTTGGGTTTCTGTTTTTTTTCTTTAGTTTTTATCCTATGTGGCAACGTATGATGGACTTTGAAGATATGGATTATATATATATATATAGAGATTAACATGTAACACAAATACGGAAGTTGTATTGAATCATCAATCATTATTAAAATATGTATATTAGGGTCGGCGTTGTTTATGTGGCAGTTTGGTCCCGAATCCCCTTATGTAGTCATATCCCCATTTTGGCGCCACACATTGATGAAGATATTCAGGTCCCCCATGCCGACGTCGTATTTTTGTTGTTTTTGTTTTGATTGTATGTGTCTGTGGGTATATATACTTATTATGGTAAAGGGTAGTGTTGTGTGTCATGTGTCATCATGTGTAGGGGTGAGCTTGGGTCGGTTTGGGTCGGTTTTGGCTCAATGATTTGGTTTTGGTTTGGTTTCTCGGTTCGGTTCAGGTCGGATTTAGGTTGGGTTTCGGTTTTTTTCCTTTAGTTTTTAGCTTCTTTTTTTTACGCTTTTAGCTTATTAAGTGATAAATTAAATATTCAATTGTGAAGCAAAAAATATAATAAAGAAACTAAAATACACAGTTGATTTTTATTAACTAATTATATCTTTTTGGTGTTAAAATTGGTACGATTTTTTTATAAACTTAATTGATTTTGCTATGCATTTTCATCTAAACATATAATTGATTTTAATTTGTACACTAAAAAAACAAAAAGTTTAAGTATGTTTACATATTTACTAATCATAAGTAATAAATATAAATATAAAATGATATTAATATAAAATAAATTAAAATGTATATGGTTTCGATTCGGGTCGGTTTTTGCATACGAAACCAAAACCCGAACCGATCTGTTCGGTTTTTAGAAAACCAAAACCAAACCAATCGATTTGGTTCAGTTTTGGTTTTTTCGGTTTTCTTTTGTTTTCAGTTCAGTTTTTGCTCACTCTATTCATGCAGGTATAATGTCCATGTAATGTGAAAACTAATTCCTTCATGTGATGGAATTTGAAGCGTCAAAAAAGCTAAAGTAATGTTTAGTTTTGGTTTTTTCGGTTTTCTTTTGTTTTCAGTTCAGTTTTTGAATTCCTTCATATGATGGAATTTGAAGGAATCCAATTCCTTTTCTCTGCGAACCAAACAAGTCATGGAATGGAATCTGAATTCCATTCTGCCAACCAAACAGGAAATGGAATGAAATTCAGATTCCAATTCCATCGAATTCCATTGAATTCTGCGAACCAAACGGGCCCTTAGAAAGTTTTGATTCCAAACACTCCCCTTTCACATATGCATTGAGATTTTTCTTGTACATAAATTT
Organism: Solidago caesia; assembly: GCA_028566075.1. Lineage (NCBI taxonomy): Eukaryota > Viridiplantae > Streptophyta > Magnoliopsida > Asterales > Asteraceae > Solidago > Solidago caesia. Next base: position 8,769 of record JAOXNX010072558.1, on the reverse strand, counting down.
TGTTTATTTCATTAAATTGCATATTTTCTAGAAAACTCACAAAAAAAATATAAAACAACATCTTTATAAGGAAAAACAATAATAAAAATATTTTAATATTTATGTGGTCCACTAAATTATAGGCATGAAGAAATTGTTTGATATAAAACATAATTTGAAAAAATTAAGTTTTTTATATTTATTGACTATATAAACCATTGATATAAGTTGTAACTTTTCTTTTAAATTTTTTTTTTTTTTTTTTTGTCTATAATGTAAGAAAAATTAAATTTAGGTAAACTGAGACTTCTGATTGGTTAGTTAACTTTTAGAACAACCGTTTTTTACTAATATTAATATTAATTAGATTATAGTCCCGTGTATACATACGGTTAAGTTAAAATAACATCATCAAAATATTCGTAATTGTTTTATGTGCGGACTGATATTTTGGACACGCATATACATTTTTTAATTTTAAAAAATTTCAAAGTTTAATGTACATTTAAAATAAACTTTGTATTTCAAATAAATTTAAAAAAAAAATTATGTGTATCCATATTATGTTCAATTTATATTTAATTTGTGTAAAGTAAATTTAATAAACTGTAAATATCATTTAGATATGAAAGTTCAATTTTAGGTAACTTGAACTTAAATTAAATTTAATAAATTGTAGATATTTTTTAGATAGGTAAATTCAATTTTAGGTAATCTGTTGTAGAAAATTTTTAATTAGGAAGACTAACTTTAGGTAAATTAAGCTTCAAAATGGTCAATTGAACCAACTATCAATAGATGGATTGGTACTTGAAGGAACTTAGATTTTAAGGTTTTGAGTTCAAAACCGGATGTGAGCAAAAATGCTCCATAGGTTGGAGACATGTGTTTTCCTGGATATTTTCAGGTTTCCTCTGCAATTGGAGATGGACATATGAATATGCAATGCCGCTTAACTTAAATTTACTGTTAAAAAGAAATCACATATTGTGATTGGTTAATCGAGTTTAACGACAACTTTTTTTTTTATTAATGTTAAAATATTAAATTCTTGAAGAGTAGTGAAAGGATTTAAATTCAATACAACTCTTGAATATTTTAAAATCCAATATACCCATATCATTCTTCATTTCCCTTTTAACAAATTAATTTGTTATACAATTTTGTTGTTGAGATGTTTTTCTTTTTAGTTTTTTTCCCCCTTACTTTTGTATTTAATGCAAGTTGTTTCGATGTCAACAGTTTCATTTTGTTTTATTAGGTGTATTATTACTATTTTAGTTATTACAATTATTATTTGTATTTAATTGAGTTCAATAATTATTTTAATTCAAGAACCCAATTGGTTGTCTTAGTTTTAGCTATTTTGGTGATAATTTCGTATAAAGGAAATGACGTTTATAAACACCGTTTATAAAACAAAGAAACAGAAAATCCCATAAATAATATTAACCATCGTCTTAAGATTACATTACTTTTCAGGTTATTTACTTTCTATTAACGTGGATTTATTATTTGTTTTATTTTAAAAATTGTTTAATGAAGTGTTTTTATTTATTTGAATATTTCAATTGGAAAACATTATGTGAAAAAAAAAAAAACAACACAATTTTCAATTTCATTCCATTAAATCTCAGTCCATTAAATTCTGTTCAATCAAATTTAGTTTTTTTAAAAAACATTATATAAACTAAACGTGATGTAAGGATTTGACCAGTTAGAGTCCTGATAATTGTCATTAATAAGTTATTACATATACTAATCGGTGATACGTGTTGATATTTGTGATGGATCATAATAATAAGTTGTGATTTCGAGTCACATTTATTCCGTGTAGTAATTGTGTGACTCATTATCCTTACCTTAAAAAATAAATAATAATAATAATTTTATTATTTTTTTGTATAGACACTAAAATATTAAAATGTTAATTAAAAAATTGGAGGCCTAGCTAGTCAATACACGCCAACATATACGGACAGACGAGCCTTAAAAAGGGTCACAAAGTACGATATAACAACTTTCTGTTACGATCGATAGATATATTTATACATATGTACGTTTTATGGTCCTTGTACTAATCCCTTGAGTAGTTTCAGCAAGATTGTGACTTTTAGCCACCAATTTAAAGCCGAAAATTAAATAGAATATTTAATGTGACAGTTCACTATTCACTAAACAAGTAATCAATCATTTGTTTTTTTAACAAATTTCAGATTATAAAACGTGGAACTTATTAGGGTTGACCCACAACAAATAGACCGACCCAGTTGGAGCCCAGACTCAATTGTCCAGTTGCATAATTCCAGAAAAAATCCTATGTGGTCCCAACCAATGGGATTTGAAGCCCCGATCTTATGAGTAAAACCTGGATACCTCATCACGTAATACCAATTAATCTTGATTTAATCAGTTCATTGTTTCAGGAAACAATTATTGAATTTGACAAAACTAAAAATTCTTTATAAAAGTTGATGAGACTTTTATAACTATAGGGTTTATTTTTCTATTATTGAGCATCCAACTATTTTTGTCATCTTCTTTTTTCAAATTTCTCTTTTAAAGTATTAAAACTTTTAAATGTATCTATACGAGGCAATTTTGACTTAAGAGCCTAATATAAGTCAAACCTAATGTATTTTTAGGGATCATAACAAAGTTGATTTGGTACCAAAAAAGAAAAAAAAAATGTCATCTTCGATGTGGTATACTGGATAACATCATGATATCTTTAGAAGAGGTCTCAGGTTGGAATATTGTTAGGTACAATATTGAGAATCGCCAAGAAAAGATTCAGAAATAGCTACGGGATATTCCGATTAAACTGTATACATCTGAGTAAAAAACCCGTCTATCCTTTACCTGGAAAACTTGAATGAAAAATCCTTATCGTTTACTCATTTATCTGAAACAAAATTTTCTAACATATGACACTTTGTAAAGATTAATGACTTGGAAGGAAAGGGAACTTTGAAAAAAAAAAATGATGGTTTAGAATGGAAAAAAAAAAAGAGTTAATTGACTTGAAAAGACAGAACAAAAAGAATGTGAATATTCTAGAGGAAAACCCTCACAAACACATAATATAATATTTGATGGATTTTTAAGTCTAACTTCCAACAAAAAGCTTGCATAACAAATTCAATTTGTATGAAATTGTTTTTTTTTATCGTCATATATATATATATATATTTGGTTCTTCAAATTATGTTAACGTACTATCAATAATTCTTCCAATTGTCATTCCTCCCAAGTAGAACATAATTGATGGAAAAACATGAAAATGAAGTAAATAAAAAAGGTAGAAATTTATCGATCTTAATTATTTCTACAAAAGGATATGAACAAACCTATTTCCAAGGGATCCATGTAACTTGACGATGATTTCCTCCTCTTCTGTTGTTATATTCCCTCTCTTCAAGTCCTCTCTCAGATAATTGATCCATCTCAGTCTGCAACTCTTTCCGCACCTTAAAAGTCCTTAATTTTAAGATGATCGACGCAAAGTTAACGCTTTACAATCATATATATATATATAGATTCTAGTCACAAATCAAAATGTGAAATACTTATTTCTTTGTACATAGTTATTGATATCAAAGCGACAGTAATTCGCACCTCATTATCATCTATGTACGTTATACCTTATATATTTAGTAACCAGATTATAGACCCGTGTGCGTGATTTTCATAAGTGTGTTTATATGTACTATGCTTTATATATTTTAGTGTAATGTCATGGATTATAAGGTACTTAACAAACAATCATATAGCTTGAATGTATAGTAGAGAACAATTCTTAGGTAAAGATCTCCAAGAACCCTCATCATGTATATAATATACGAGGGGATATATAATTTGTATCTTGACCGAAGATCGGGGTTTGAAACTGGTGAATTAGGGTACCTGCATTCTTAGGTAAAGATCTCCAAGAACCCTCACCATTAGCTTGAATGTATTTGATCAATCTCTCGTCTTCTTCAGCAGTCCACCTCCCTCTTTTAATCCCTTCTTTTTCACAACAAGGTGCTCTCCCCATTTTTCACTAGGATTTTTGGTGGGTGTGTTTTTGGCTGTTAAATGGGAGGGGGTGATGATTTGTAGTAAGTTGTCACACATGCAAACCTTATATACACTCAAGAGTTATTTGGTGAAATGTATCTCTCATATAAATGACGACAAAGAAAACTACCTGGTTATTGTAAAACAAACTAGTATTAAAGTAAAATAAATAGGAGAAGATTGTTGGTTTTCAAGTTTACACAACTAATAGTAAATAAAGAACACAACACAAAGTAAATAGATACATCAAGATCTAAATATATTGGTCATATGATGTACTCTATTATAACGAAGAGTATTACAATGTATAGTTAGATAAATCTAACTTGATTACAATGAATATATTTATCACTAGACTAACTAGAGATTGAATCTAAATTAACTAACATTCAAAACAGGTTTATAATGTTGCAACTTATGTAAATTGCAAAGCTAAAATTACACTTAGTAATTTCGGGCCAACAAAAAGAATGTTTTTACCAAGTGTTGCCTTTTACAGTGAAAGAGGGGCAACAGTTTTCGAGACGTGGATGTTGATGTGAAAGAGGTTGTCAACATTCCATTGATGAAGTACTTTGACAATTAATGCTTCTGAATTATCTTATTATTGTTTTGCCATTTTGGGTGAAAGATAAAACTATATAAAGACTTACACGATCTTGGATTTATTCAGAAATGGATAAAATAGGTCACATGACCTGTTGCATGTCAATCATGTGACTCTTTGGGTCCAAGTTTTCTCTTTCACTTTCCCGCCTATTTTTTACTTACAAAATATTTATAGGATAGATCAACACCTCATTGTTGAAATGGCTCGCTGATGACATACTTCAGCGACCAAGTCATCATCAGCGAATCATGGTTCTAACAAAGATCTTGACCATTGGATCATGATAAAACTGATGCACGGAGATTTATAGAGCACAAATATATACACTGATGCATGAAGATCTTCATGATGCACAACGATTTTCATGATGCACAACGATTTTCAGTTAAGAGAAAATGATTGTTATATTTGTTTTACTTTAATAATTGTTTTATTTGAACCAGAACCTATCTATACTTATAAAACATTTCCAACACTTTTATCTTTTAAATTTTCAAAATACAAAATGTCTAAAATACCCAACACTAAAATTAATCTTAATTACATAAAATGTCAATTAACCAACTATGTTTCTATTTTTAATTTTGATTGAAATCAATTATTTATGATTTAGTGTGTATATGTATATATATATATATATAACTTTTATATATGTAATTGTCAAATACCCTTATTATTAGTCGTCATTAATACATGCTACTAATTTCATTTCACACAAAAATCAAAACACTATATAACCAATCAAAACTCAACCACTATGTGGGGCCCCGGGGATGAGGTTACCACAGGTCTCAGGTTCGAGCCTGGGGGTTTACATTCTAAAGGTATTTTCCATAAGGAGGGGTGTGGAGGTCCTGCAAATAGCAGGTTAAAACCGCTTCCACTCACGTCTGAATCGAAACTCAACCTTCAAAAAAAAATTATCTTTCAATTGCATCTTTTGAACAACTTCAAGCGCAAGTTCGGTCAATCTCTTCAACCACACATATAGAACCCGTTACTAAGAATATTTTTCACCCATCTAAACATCGTTGTTTTCTGGGATATAAAAACATGAAGTGATAGCTTTAACGTTAGATATGAAAAAAGTCCACCATTTTCTGACTCGTACGAGTCACGAGTCAACTCGACTTGGTCAATGACTCGTTTTGGGTGTTTTTTGAGTCAACTTGTGACTCGTTCGAGTCTAACAACTATGACTACATCTATAATCCGTTGTACCTAAAATTAAAGGGTTTAGTGTCCCGAAATGTAATGAACTATGCCCGATTGTGTATGTTATGTAATGAACTACTCATGTGTTTATTGTATGTAATGAACTTTCAAATCCCGTTTATTTGATGTACTCGGGTATACGTGGCAACCATATAAGCTGCCACATCCAATGCCAAGTTGTCAATTTACAAGTTTTTGATTGGTCAGGTACATCCAATAATTGGGATTTGAAAGTTCATTACATACAATAAACACCCGAGTAGATTATTACATAACATACACAATCGGGCATAGTTCATTACATCGCAGGACACTAAATCCTATATTAATCGAATAATTCTTTTAGGTCTTTATTATAGTTTGGCAAAAGAAGTTTTATTGGCAAAAGAAGGTCTTTCTCAAGACTATTAATGGTCAAATGACTATTGTGTTGTTGTTTATGTTGATGACATCTTGGTTATTGATTCAGATCCTAGCTCTGTTTCTCGGCTCAAAGCTTTTCTACATCAAGAATTCACCATTAAATAATTGGGCTTCTTAATTACTTCTTGGGGTTAGAGGTTCATTACCATGACAATGGGATCATTCTAAATCAACAAAAGTTTACTCAGGAATTACTCGCTAAAGTCGATTTCTTGGATGCTAAACCTACTATTACTCCTCCTCCTCAACATATGAAGTTTACTGACCCTTGTAGCCCTTATCTTAAAGACCAGTCAACTTATCGATCATTGATTGGAAAACTTAACTTTCTGACTCACATACATCCTAATTTGGCTTTCACGGTTCAGACTTTAAGTCAATTCATGCAAAATCTGCGCAAATTCACATGGACGGTGTTCATTATTTATTGAAATACTTGAAGGGTACCAGTGGTCAAGGAATTTTACCAAAAGTTTGACGAACATTAGTCTTCATGCTTATTTAGATTCTGATTATACCGTTTGTCCCGTTACTCGTCATTCTGTCACAGACTAAGTTATCATGTTTGGAGGTTCTCCAATCTGTTGAAATTCTAAAAAGTAATCTACTATTTTTCGTTCTTTTTCAGAGACCAAATATCGTGTTATGGCTAATGCTGCTGCTGAACTTACATGTGTGGTTCGATTATTAGAAGAGTTCGATGTCACTAATTTAAAACATGTCACTCTTTACTTTGATAACCAATCTACACTACATATAGCTAATAATCATGTTTTCGATGAGCGTACGAAACACAGAGTTTGATTGTCACTTTACAAGAGAAATAGTCATTGAGGGTTTGATTGAACTTAGCTACCTACCAACACAAAATCAACTGTCAGACGTTCTTATAAAGATTTTGCCAACTATAAAACATGTAGGATGTGTCATCTATATATATATAAAAGTTGAAGCACAGTTGCTTCTTTAGCACTTCATTAATTAGGGTACTAAATAGGGCTAATTATGATTAATTACATTTTGTTTAAGCCATTGTAATGTGGATTTTGGCTGAATTACTGCTGAATTCTTGAATTGGATTACTTTTTATTTACTTCACTGCATTAACTCTTTTATTTAACATCAATTATCAATCATCACTTTTTGGGCCTTCTTCCTCTTCAACTTTCCTGACATTTCACCCCTCACCAGTTATCCCTGCTTCTTCATCTTCTTTTGTTTCTCCACCCTGCTTCTGCATCTTCTTTTTTGAACAAAAGGTATTACCTTAAAATTTATTGCTTGATTAACTGTTATCTTGATCTTTATTTTGTTATAATCTTTTTAATGTTTTTGTTTTTTCAGTTACTATAAAAGCATCATATATGTGTGTGTGGGTGTGTAAAACGTACTCCGACTATATCATCAACATATTTTCTCATCTTCATCATCATCGTCGGTTACCTTCTCTGTCACCAACCATAAATTCTGGGTTACCACTTTAACGGTCACCCACTCCGTCACCGGCTAATTGCTTGATCACCGTCAATCATCTCCTTTCTTGATAATTCCGAAATCATTATATATTATTTTTGCTTCCTACGGATCTCCTTATATACACATACAAAAATTTGTACCTGCAAGTCTGCAACCAGGTAAGCTATATACCCATCTTTTTCTTTCTTTTTTTTTTAAAATCATTTTTTACAGAATTGATTTGATATTGGACCGGATTAATATAAAAGTTGTATTTAATTGTTTGTTTATTTATATTGGGGATTGATATTTTATGAATTTAAGATATATCCATGTGTTATCTTTTGTTATATACTGTTTTAATTTTGATTAAGATTCAACCCAAATATGCTTTTTGTATGTAGTTATGATTTTAAAATTTTTGTTACGGGTTTTTTTGTGTGTAGGTCTCGAAGGTTTTTTTAGTTTTTGTTTTTGGAATATTGGATTGGAGTAAGTTTACTTTATCTATCGAAATAATAATGTATCGATGGGCTAAAATAAGGCTGTGGTTCCTGAAGACGACGGCGTTGTGGGTAACTCTAGGAAGAAATCTGTAGTGGTTGATGACAATGGATATTCAATTGGGACGGAATTGTCAGAAGAGAAACCGGTTCAGGAAGAAGAGCCTGTGGCGCCGATTGGTGGTAAGAATAAGAGTAACAAAGGGAATCAGAAGAGGTTGAAAACGAATGAGGATGAGAAGGACGGTAAGGATGGCGATGATAATGCAGAGATTCAGTCTACGGGGAAGAAGAAGAGTAAAGGGGAGGTGAAAAGGGGTGGGAATTCGTTTGGTGCTTCTGCTTTTGTGTTGCTTTGTCACGAAGATGATGTTGACGACAGATCTTAGATTACCCAAACGTAGTGCAACTAATGTGATTGACAAATTGGTTAATGAAGGAAAGCGGATTACAATAAATGATCTTGGTGGGATTTCGAACGAATGGAGGAAATCACAACGGTATAAACATGCTCTTGAGGTT
>JAOXNX010072547.1:0-10388 GCA_028566075.1 Solidago caesia | reverse complement strand
CAATAGTATGCTTGCTGAATAGGTGCTTATCGAAGCAAACCTATGATCAAAGACGGAGTCGAAATACGAGTAAGTTTTAGTTGTACATTTAGTAACCTAGAAATGCCATAAAGTTGTGAATTGTTTGTGTTAGATTCTTTTTCTGACATCACATCAATTGCTAATTCACCTTTTTAAGATATTGGAAATATTCACAAAAGCTGGCATTTACCGAGCAAACAGATCGGTAAATGAATAAATCGAAAGTGGCATTTACCGATTACACTGGTCGGTAAATGGGTAATTTGTACGACTTCAATTCCAAGTCTCAAAGATAGCATTTACCGACTAATCAGGTCGGTAAATGGTTAATTTACATGTTTTCATTGTTAAGTCTCAAAATGTAGTATTTACCGATCAATCACTTAGGCAAATAGTATTAGTTTACGCGTTGAAATTAGTTTTGCCGAGAAGGTGGCATTTACCAACTAGTTAGTTCGGTAATGGCGTAATACAAGTTTCACGACCAAGACTTGTTTACAAATATAAACATGTTTTAAAAATGAAGTTTACCACAAAAGTGGCATTTACCGACTAAACAGGTCGGTAAATGGATGGTTTTATGCTTCAGAAACTAAATCCCAATTACAAGAAAATTCACTTTGTTTTATACGAAAATGGTATTTACCGATCAATCAAGTCGGTAAATGAGGTAGTCAACGTTTTTAATTCTAAGTATAGTTTACAGATCTCGATGAAATGAAAACACAACTCGACGAGTTGCAAGCATATCCCGACGAGTTGAAAGGCTAACTCGGCGAAGTGGAACAAGAAACTCGACGAGTTTATGGTATAACTCGGTGAGGTTGATAGGTAACTCGACGAGATTCAATGGTAACTCGACGAGTTGAAGCATAGGCCCGACGAGTTGAACTAAGTTTCTTAGCATTTACCGGTCACGTATCGTGTTCAAGTATTGATTTACCGACCAATTAGGTCGGTAAATGGCCATGTACTCTCAGACTTAGCCAATTACAGGAAACTTGGCTGATGGACTTGGTATTTACAGACTTTCCCATTTACCGACCAACTAGGTCGGTAAATGGCTATTTTTGCTGAACAACGTTTTAACCATTTAACAAATTTTGAAGTCTGGAGAGATAGGTTTGTAAGCATCAAAAAGTTCCGTATTATCTGTTATTCATACCCATTTTATAATACAACATAGAAATGATCTTTTAAACACATTTTCTTCAATTTTTCTTAGTTTCAAAACCGAGCCACAGTAACCCTCAAAACCAAATTAAATCCATAAAGACTTTATATTTTCCACATGGAATCAACCAAAACAGAAAGCAAAAGAGATTACCTCAAATTTGGTGATGTTTTATGTTGAACTCTCGATCAAAATACCCACAAAGGGACCGGTTCTTGATGCTGTACTAGAGAGTGTTTGTGTGTGTTTTTAGGGGAAAGTATTGGTGGAGTGTAAAAATGAACAAAGGGAGATGGTTATGTTATGGTGTCTGGACTTTTTGTCCACCAACTCTATCAAGTTGGTCACACAATTATTTTCAAATTTATAAAAGAAAATGATAATACATACAAAAATGCATTTGTTTAAAGTATAAATACTAGAAGTATTTATTTTGTTACCACCGTACAATTTTTGGGACAATTTTTTTTATATAAAAGTTATACCGATAGTTTGGCATTCCGTTAGTTACTAAATGTTAAATGTTTATCATTTTCAATTTGTTAAGTTCCGAATTTATAAATAAATTCGAGAGTCGGTTACGCGTTTCGATACGATGGAACGTTTAATTAAAAATTAATTTAAAATAAACGTATAGACAAACAGTTATATACGAATATACGTATATTAAAATGCGAAATGTTACATCCTCCCCCACTTGAAAGAATTTCATCCTCGAAATTAAATATAGTTATACAAAAAAAAATTGAGGATAGTTGTCCTTCATGTAGTCTTCACGTTCCTACGCGAATTTTGGACCATGTGTTGAGTTCCAACGAACTTTAACGATAGGTATTCGACTATGTCTTGTTTGCTTCGCGTTGCGATCTAAGATTTTGATAGGTTCATTCGCGATTTGAAGTTTATCATCAATACGTACATCCGACAGGGGGATGATTTCAGGAGCATGAGATAGAGATTTCTTCGAGTTAGAGACATGGAAAGTATTATAAATAATGCCGAGTTCAGGCGGTAGATCAAGTTTATAAGCGACTGGTCCAATACGTTGAGTGAGTTTAGAAGGATCGATATAACGAGGTTTAAGCCTTCCTATTATACTGAAACGAATTGTGCCCTTTATGTGGCGATACTCTCAAGAGTATCATATCACCTATTCAAAATTCAAGAGGTTTTCTACGTTTGTTGGCATATGGATTTCGACGGTCACTAACCGCTTTAAATCTTTCTTTGATGATTGCAGTCTTATCAGTTGTTTCTTGCGAAATGAAAAGTTTTCACCAGCTACGCTCTCAGTATTCTAATCAATACAAAGGGAGTCGACACTAACGTCCATATAAGGCTTCAAGTGATGTATACTAAAGGCTGGTGTAATTGTTGTTATTGTATGATAATTCAATCATAGGTAAACGAATAATGTAGCAGTATTCGACTGCTAACTCTCAAGCTCGAAGTATGTCTCCGAGCGTTTGGATCGTTCGCTCACTCTGCCCATCCGTCGAGGATGGTAAACGGTAATTAGATTCAATTTTGAGCTTAATGCTCGCTGAAGTTGTTTTCATAGATTTAACTTAAAATGATTATCATGATCAAAACTATTGGATAGAGGTACGCAATATTTTGTTATGATTTCGTGGATATAAAGTGGTGCCAACCGCTCCATAGGATAGTCTTTGTGATATAGAAGGAAATCGGTAGGTTCTGTAAATCAAACTACAATAGTCCAGAAGGACTCGCGGACCCGGTGTTTCGAACGTATATAAATCTTGGAAAATGTGACGCATGGTGTAACAAATATAAGAGTTCATGACTAAGTGCAATAGGTAGTAACCATCTACCGGACGATTACTAAGTTTGCTATAACCGAAAACATATAACAATATCTTTCTTGATTGGAAAAGAGTTAGATACATAGAGAGAATAAACCCAATCAAATGAATCCTTGGCATTACAAGAAGTGACACTGCTCTTGACGGTACGCAACCAAAGTCACGATAAGAGTTTGCTGATAAATATCTCCATAATCGATGGGGGAACGTCAATTATGTCTTAGTAGAAAGCTTTGGGTCGTCGAAATCAAGGTAGTCGTGCTAACGATATAGCTCAAGTCTCAGAAATTTCATGGATATTTATACATGTTATGGAAACGAGGATATTGGTACAACTTAAACCAAATCATACATGCGATAAAACAGAAGTGTGCCGAAGATAATTAAAATACGATGTTCAAACAACCATGTCTTGTGAAGATAATCCACTTACACAAAAGTAAGAAAAGTTCTGATTTGGGACATACTACTACAGACCCTGATATGTTACTAAACTAGGGAGCATTATGCAAGAGAAAGGCCGGATATCCAGCAGGGTTTTGTTGTTGTTGTTGAGGCTGTGGTTGAAAGTTTCTATTTTGTCGGTTCCGGTTTAGGCTCGGGCACTGAGGGCGGAAATGATCAAGAGCGCCACACTCATAACATCTTCTGACAGTGTTAGATAATCCCACCCTGCAATACCTTGATATATGTCCCCTTTTTCGACATTTGGTACAGACTGGACAATTTCCTTCATGGTGAAAACGACACTTGTTACATTTCGGACGAGTACCTAGGTACTGATTTTGTTCATTGGTTGGATGGCCATGCTGATTTGTTGGCTGAATAGAAAAGGAAGGTCAATGTGAAGCCAATTACTAAGCAACCTGCTTGTATCTTTCACAATGACATAATTCTTGAACACATGGAGACTAGTCTCAATCCCGTTTTGGCAGCAAAGGCATCGAACATGATGATATATCCTTTGGAAACGGATTACCATAGAATAAATGGTACAAAACCCTTGTAATAAAAGAAAAGATCCAGACAGAGGGTCTGCTCCGCAGCCTTCCCTAGTCTCAGATCCAAATAAAGAACTTGATCGACAAGCTTTTGGCATCTTTTACAGCCTTTAGCAACCTTCCGCAATTTTCATAAGGTCTCCGAAGACTTCGGGAACCCCTTGAATACTTTCTCTTGTCCCGGAGCCCAAAGACCGAGTCTACCTCGACAAATTAAACGTCTCACTATGGAGCTCCGCTGATTAGACGAACGCTCAAAAGAAGATTACATTCACAGTTTTTCTCCTCGAAACCCGAGGCACGAGGTAAATATTCTTCAATCAACCTACGTGGGTGTTAGCACCCCAAGGTATGTACCAAAACTGCTAACTCTCATTTTCTGCCTAGGGTACATATAACTCATATAATGGTCACCTACATGATAGTCTGATCCATATACCGAGCATAGTTTACCCATAGTATGATTTATATTTTGTACATTGTTGATACTCCTAAAAGGCATATGCCTTATCGAGTACCTATCTCTTTGTATATCAAAAATTCCCCGTCACGTGAAACTCCGGATATGGTCCCCTACCCTTCGTAGATTAGATGACCTCCGTAGAGCAAACCGCCGGGAATAATTACCTACCTTTTATAGGTTAAATAACCTCCGTTAAATAAAACTCCGGATATAACTTACCCTTCACAAATCTAATGCCCCAAAAGAGGCATACCTACCACACTTAGCACATACAATGTAAATACATGCAATATGCATAAAACTTTTGGAAACCTTGAAACTGTAATACACCAGTGGCCTTGAGCCCACGGTCCTCTAAAATCCCTTTCATAACCTTCACCTCCGAAAATACATACAATCCCTCTTTCTCAATATTATGAGAAGAGATCCTAATTCCTTTACGGCGGTGGTTGACGACTAACAAACATACATCTTACAATCGATGTAAGCCTGAGAAAATCGCAACTACAATTAACCTCCGACCCACTGCCTTTTAGACAACCTCTCTGTGAATACGGATGCCAACAATCACATGTCTTACAATCGCTATTAAGCCTGGGGGCTCGATGATACGGAGAGTCGTACACAACCTCCCATGGCAATTCCATAACAACATTTGAGTACCCAACAACCTACTTCTCCTTTTCTATTCACAAAACATCTTTTTCCCAACACGCTTGACCATTAGACAAAATTTCTCTCGAAAACGTCCGAGTCATGGGACATAGACTCTAGTCTCCCTCAAAAAGACTCATCAAAAGAAACCCATAGCCATAAAAGCACACTTCCCTCCAAATAAATGAATACACTATTATCAGAACCTTACACAACGCATAAGCCATTCTTGTTGACAGGATACCCTCAAAAACCTTTTATCACCCCTCCTTGCTAGATAAGCTTACTCAACGCACAATGATATCAGCCAAAAGTAATTGTCACCTAGGCCCCAGGCTCGTGACAAATATCAAACAATTTCCATTCTTGAAACCAAGATATTACTTTCTCCAATTAATTGGGGTAGTATCTATACTCATAAAGTCACAAAAAAAATGATGATTTCACATATCCTAGAATGGTTCAAGTTTCCACACATCCAACAATAAAAATGCTATGGAAGACCGGAGGGAGTACCCTTCGTAACCATACATTCGATTCGATCGGATGGGGTGCCCTTTGTGACCAGCCAAGACATTGGTCCTACTGGACTCCACAAAACCAATATGGTGGACAACATAAACCACCACACGAAAAATAACAAGGAATATCAAAAGCAGCTCTGGGATCCTTCCGTAAGACCAGACTGTAAATGATTACAAACACTATTCCTGGGATGACAATGGTCTCGATCAATGACCATACAAGTCTTTATCAGATATTACACTCGAAGACGTAGGGAATTAACCCTCCGTCAATTGACATATTAAGGAATGGTCACCTTCATATAAGGACCAACTTGGGAAAGCCCATATAGGACACAACATGCTTACAGCAACGGAGCATACAAACTTGTAACCTCGGAAGACGATCCAGTGGATCGCACCTAAAACAGCGCGAACCTCCGTAAATTCTACTTGGCATTTATCATGTCCTTAATAAAACTTGATTATATAATCCTTACTCGGTGAGGGGTCGCTCCCTATCACTTTGTTTTTTTATACCCGCGTGCATAATTATTAAGACGTGCATCCTTAGTTCCATGTATGCCAAGGGGACGCCCGCATAACATACAACTAGATTCGTATCATCGTATGTGAGAGTAACAATGAATTACCTTACAACGAAGCACGCAACTTGACAGTACGCGAAGGACCAGCCATCGAAGAAACAACCTTCGAATATGAAGGAATAATCTTCGAATGAATGACCTCCGTACTTTATAAAGACATGGCAGACCGGAGGAAATACCCTCCGTAACAATGCAAATAATCAAAAACATGGAAGACCGAAGGAAATACCCTCCACAACCATGTGACCTTATTAAAACATGAAAGATCAAAGAGGAATAGTACTACTAGGCTTACTTGCTACAACATTGGAGTTACTCCAGATGAGTCCCCCGCAAGGGATTTCTTTCTCTAACTGATGCCATTTTTCCGGTTATTTTCTCTAACTCGTTTGACAAGCCCGTTCAATCACAGTAGTGCTCGTGAATTCATGAATTTTTGTACACATTTTGTAACATCATGAAAACGATGCTGAATAATTAATATAATGCATCTTATCAACTAATCATGATGAAATAAATTGTCATTTGCTTGGTTAAGTAAAAGTATTCAATACATGCATCAAGAAATCAATTGAGAATACTACCGGTTCAAGGACTTAAATTCAATATAAGCCTATTTTATATGTATTTTCCGAATTCCGTTACCAAACTTAATCCGTCGGTGCAAAATTATCATATGTGGGTTTGACAAATCATACAGTTTCTCAAGCACATGCAACAATATAACTTTTTTGATAGACGACTATGAAAAGGTTCCATATATAGCATCATTTAATTTAGGAATTAGTATCTGGGAATGTAATGAACTATACATAAATGTTTATGTTGTGTAATAAACTACTCTGATGTTTATTATATGTAATGAATTTTCAAATCCCGATTATTGGATGTACCCGGGTATACGTGACAACTATATAAGCTGACACTTGTAAGTTTTTGATTGGTCGGGTACATCTAATAATCAGGATTTGAAAGTTTATTACATACAATAAACATCCGTGTAGTTCATTACACAACATAAACATTCGTGTATAGTTCGTTGCATTCCCAGGTACTTATTCCTTTAATTTAAGAAGCCAACAATAACATAAACATGAGTGATATGTATGAGGTTCAGATAATTCTAGCATTACCTTTAAAAAAAAAGAAGATAATTCTAGCATTACTTAGTATATATAAAACATGCCCATCTAATTTATGAGGGTTAAAAGCACCGATAATAACATATTTTGGTACATTGCTTTGGATTCGAACTCAGGCGGGCTTTACGGCCTTCACCAATACTCAGAGGTGTTTCCAGTTCTTCTGCCATTAAAAAAACATATTTTGTCAATATCCATTCATATAATGTACCTACTTCAATTCTTGGAAAATCACAATTTTGCTTCATTTATTTTTCATAAGTTGTGTTTCTAAAAAAAACTCAACTGCTCAAACTTTCTTCTGTAAAAATATTGTTTTAAGGCATATATAGTCTTTAAAAAAAAGTAGATCGATAGAAACCCCTTGATCCTATGTACCGAATTCACAATGAAATTGTTAAAACTCACCGTCTTTGGTTAATGAGTCATTTCAAATATCTTAGACTAAAGACTCTTTAGCTTATTGAGTAGGTCTCAAAACCGAGTTGTCATGTCAACACCACCTTCATCATTCATCTTCGTTCACCACCCATCGCATCCAACATCATCTTCATCCTAACCACTCATCACATCCACCATTAATTTCATCCTCACCACCGCATCATCACTATGATCTTAGCCTCAGAAGCCAATATACAAGCACCACACCATCTCATCCCAACCGAGCGCCAGTAGTACGTGATTTTCATCAACATGCTCAAAACAAATAAAAATGAAACCTTGACTCATTTAAACCAATAATGTGAAATCAAAACCAAACAAAAAACCAAAATGAGAACTTGAGAAGGATTAAAAATAAAGTTGGTATGAAATCGAGATCTACAGAGGACATGGTTGGTGTACGAAAGTATAACATCTCTTGTAGATTACCTTTTCTCATTTATAATGCTTCTTTTTATTGTGTTAGACCATCTCCAAAGGCTTCAATGATGTCGGCGTTAGGCATCCATAGCGCCAACATCTCCTACGTGATCCGTTGGAGGACCGGCGCTATGGTCAGCGCTATGGCGTCAAAGCCATAGCCATGGCTTTGTGAACGAACTATTAAAGGGTACTGCACCCTCGAGTGCATTTCTGGTCAATAATGTAAACAAACACAGTTATTATCTTGTCGGCAAGATTTATCCAGAGCGGTCTATGTTTGTCAAAAGCTATTCGGCACCACCAAACGAGAAACGTAAAGTATTCAAAAAGGTCCAAGAAGTCAAAGAAAGGATGTTGAACGAGTATCCAGATTGCGTCAAGGTCCAATGAAAAAAGTTTATTCAACACAAATAAACGAAAACGAATCATATTCACTTACATCATATTACATAATAAAAAATAATAATAATAAATGCGTGGGAACCCTCTGTTCCATGTATCGTCTTGGTACCTAGAGCGCATACCGCATATAACTCATGCTCAGTAAGTCACCATCCTCACACATGGATCACAAGATATAATTTTTTCACTTGGTTTTGACAAGTTTCAAACCTGTGACATGCAGCCTTTATCTATGGACCCATATGATCACATGATGATATAATACCACTCCATTTATTGATGGATTGGTCTTACATAATATGAATGTAAAAAAAAATGGATTCATAAGAAGGGCCCCCAACTATATTATCACCAACCAATTCACAAACATTCAATGTTCAAACATATGAATAAATCAGTTTAGTGCACTTCAAATACTCGAAAAGTATGTCTGATAGAAACACATCACAACCTTCAACATTATCTTACGGGGATACGTTTAGAACCTCGACAATTCATATTTTTGTTTTGTTTAAGTGTCATGTTTTTTTTATTTATGTCTTTTTTATTTTTATTTTTAAAATTAAATGTAATGTAATGTTTTTTTTTTATTTTAATTTTTTTATTATTAATGAAATATGTTTTTTTTATTTAATATACTGTGTATTATTTAAATTTGGTAGTTCAATGTGAAACCATTAGAGGTAAAAAAAAAATAGAATGGGTTTTGTGTGTTGAGAATGTGATCATGACATGGCACTCTTATTTCAATGCGATGGATAACCACCGGAGATGGTCTTAGCACTTGATTGTCAAGTCAATATTAGTGTCTTTCTTTTATCGAGCTGGTAACAAGAGTTGATATACGCTGGAAATCACTTAACACGTTGGTTTTTGACGTTAAGTCAATTTCCTTGTGATCAACATGGCAATAGGAGCGTCGTAATTATCGTGATGTGTCTATGTGTGGGGTTTTATTTATTTTTTTATGTTTTTTTATTACCAAACTCGTAGGTTCGCTTCCCGCTCGTTGGGCGGCGTGAGTGTTTAAAGCGTGTTGTAGTATTTAGCTGAATTTCCAAACGTCCAGGTTGAAACCAAAAATATTATATAAACGTGTTTGTGTTTCTTATTAATGCAAAGTCAAAAGGTAAAACCCAAAAATCAAACGAAAGCAAAAAATACGGCATACATTATTACGGAAACCGGAAAAGATATATGTGAAACCAAATTTTACCAAAGAAAGAACGGTTTAATAAAAAGATTTAAAAGTCTAAAGAAAAACAAAGTATTATAAAATTGTTAGAAAATAAAAAATAAAGAAAAAGAATATAAAAGAAACAAAATGTTACCCAAAAGAATCAAAAATAAATTCCAAGGGTATATATGTAAATTTTTTAGGAGGAAAAATGTAAATGTAGAAATCCAAAAACCAAAAAAATAAAAAATAAATAAGTTGGGGAGTTAATGATATAAAACCAAAACTATATATAAAGTTTAGGGTTATATATGTAAATTCTTTAGGGTAGAAAATATAAATAGATGAGAGGTTTCAAACCCACAACCTCCTTCATAATAAGCAAGCACCAAACCATTTCATCATAAGCCTTTTTATTTTAAGAGTTAATTTCATTAGGTGCCCATGTGGTTGTCGCGATTTGAGTTTCAGCCCCGGTGGTTTAAAAATGTCATTAGGTACCCCTGTGGTTGACGTTTTATTACTCTACCCACCCTTTTGACTAACAGTCGTT
>JAOXNX010072503.1:0-10392 GCA_028566075.1 Solidago caesia | reverse complement strand
GAGTGCTAAACAAAGGTTTCTTATAATATCTATACAATTTATTATAGCCTAATGTGATCTTGAACCTTGATCTTCAATAATCCATATTGCGCGGAAGCTAGCTAAAAGTCCATTTCTCTTTTCTTTCTAAATACCTGTCGTAGCAAAAGAAAACTGCGGCTGAGCCAAACGCTCAGTGCGCGGATATAACAAAAGACAAGAATATAATATGACATGCGAAGACACATTATAAAGACAAATTTATTTTCAAAACAAAAGTATTTCAAATCAAAATACAAATATGTATAGTTCCACTATATCTTATACATCAAACATACCAAAATATTATAAAACCAAGTTTCATAAAATAATGCATCTAAGAGTCAAACAAATAACTTAACAAAGTGTCAAATGAAATCATAGGGTAGCTAATCCACTAATCATTCATTTTTGGTGTCAAACATTTCGTATGACACTACGATAAACGTCCACCATCAAACAAAACAAAAATAGCTAGGAGCGATCCATACGCCTCCTATACAAATGTAATAACAAAGTGCACATACCAACCAACGGGTAATCAAAAGGAGACGCCTTAGATATAACAAAATACACCGCTACGGTTGATGCCACGTTATCGGTGTCACAATAACGCGTCCATGAGACCTCCATGGATAGGTTACTCTTAGACATATTTTAAGAAATTGTTTTAACCGACTTATACGCTTAAAATAATGGAATACGTTTCGAATGGACAAAATTAATTTTCGGACTATTAGAGTTGTAAAAATAAATATATAAATAAATAAATAACTTCAAACATTTTATATTTTAATTTAAAAACCACGTCTCCGTCCACCCAATTTTCATAATATTTTAATTTGAGTCATCTTGACTCATAATCAATGATTATCTCAAATTTTCGGGCAAATACTCGAGGAACATATATGAGTGTACGAATTGGGGAACACTTGTACGAATCACCATATCAAATGTAACACCCAAACACACCTCTTTCGGGACTGCTTTCGAATCGGTTTTAACACAAATTTATAAATACAAAAATATTATGATTTTCCAATCCACAAACATATATATATATATATATATCAAATTCGTTAGTACATCTAAATGAAGAAAATCACAATATTATACAAAGACTAATAAACAAATAATTTTTCAAATAACATGTCATACCAATAATAAATATAAATAAATCAAACAAAGTTTCGAGAGGAAAGATTTTATCGAAT
Source organism: Solidago caesia (assembly GCA_028566075.1). Lineage (NCBI taxonomy): Eukaryota > Viridiplantae > Streptophyta > Magnoliopsida > Asterales > Asteraceae > Solidago > Solidago caesia. The sequence continues at coordinate 9,160 of JAOXNX010072503.1, read as the reverse complement.
GATCCTAATACCACCTAGAATATACGTACATTATATATAATGAACAAAGTTTTGACATTTAAGTAAAAACAGGAATCCGTACCGTTAATATATCGAACAAAAGAAACCTCAATAATAAGTTAGATATCCGTACAGTTACAAGCAATTCAAACGAAGTTTTACAATAAGGCAATGTTTTAGAAAGAAAAATCATACTAACATATAAAACAGTTTTCGAGGCATTAAAAGAGATATCATAACAATAATAGAGTAACTCTGAAAGAACTATAAAGATTGAAACATAATTTCAATATATTTAGATAAACAAGAATCCGTACTATTATATATATAACGAATAAAGTTTTAACATTTAAGCAAAAACAAGAATCCGTACTATTATATATATATATAACGAACAAAGTTTTGACATTAAATAAAATAAGAATCTGTAACTCCAATGACATATTCTGTGATGTTGTATAATAAATTCTCAAATCCACTTATTAAGGGCAATAACATCATTTTACATATTATAAAAACATATCGATCAATCACCAAAGTAAAACATAAATCCACAAAAATAAAAAAATCAATTCTATAACCGCTAATCAAAGCTTCGATTGGAATAACAATCCCCGCCACTGATTACACAAATAATCGACGAAGATAACAATCGTCGCCACTGATCACCGTAAATCACAATCGACGCCATTCATCGCCACTCATCGTCGTCGATCCTCAAACATATTGTTCCAAAAAGTTATTTTTCATCGACTACGCAATCAAAACGTTTATTATAATCGTAAATGGGAGAAAGATAATTGTTTTAATTCAGAAATAATCGCCAGTAAAGCATTTTTATTTTTTTTTTTATTTAAAACGGCAAAGTATATTAAAGTAAAGGTAACTAGCGAAGCACTAGTTAACCATAAGAGTTACACAAGTACAGAAATACAATTACAATATCTAGGATCAAAAACAAGACAAACAATCCTAAATACTTCCTGAGGCTTGAACTGCGAGGATTACAAAAAGGATCAAAAAACTCGTACCAATTACGGTGACCCAAGATACGAGAAAAACCCTCACCCAACGGAGGCCGAGCCAATGGTTTTCACTCCGTGGTGTTTTTGGTGTAATCCCAAATAAGCCCCAAGGCGACCAACCGACTAGATGACAAGCAACGGGCATTTAAGCCAATCCACCCAAGAAATCTGGTTCTTCTTGCATCTACTAGAATACCATAAATAAGATTGAGCAATGATGGAATCGAACAACGAATCTTGATCACGTTTCCCATTTTTGAAAACAACATCATTGCGATATTTCCAAATCGACCACCACCCACAACACGTAATAGCTTCAATAATAAGTTTCTTCTCCAAGGATAAACGCATGTTATCAATAGATGATAGAGTACCATCCGGTGAGTCCAAAGGAAAAGGCGCAATTTGTAACCATTTGGTAATAGCAGAATGAATTCTAATAGCAATGACACAAGATCCAAATAAATGATCACAAGATTCCATTTGGCAGTTGCACAGTGGACAAAGAGATGAAGGAATATCAATTCCTTTGTTGACCAAGTTGCTGCAAGTTGGAATTCTATCAAGCAAAATTCTCCATATAAGTATATTAACTTTCCTGGGCACGTATCTATTCCACCTGGTGGGCCGCAAATTGTTAGGAAGACATGCATTGTCTACTAAATTCCAAATACCTTTTACCGAGAAATGATTTAAAACCGGATGTGAAAAAGACCAGCTATCTTTCTCGTCACAAAGATCCACCGAATTCAACAGACTTCTCAATTGCTCCAACTCGCTATTTTCAACACCATCTCTAGGACTTCTTCTCCAATTTGTAACCAAACTCTTATTACACCATCGTTCGGAAATAAGAACATTTTTAGATAATTCAAGATTAAATAACCGAGGAAAACGATGAGCCATACTCATATCTCCATGCCAAATGTCATTCCAGAAAAGAATAGAATTACCGTTTCCAACTTTCATCTTGAACGAATGAAGTGGAATGATACCAGATACATCAAGCTCACGAGCCACCAAATTGATGGTATGCCAAACCCCCCCTTTAGTGAAATTCGGCTTTACCCAATCCATGAACGAAGTCGGCTTATACAAATTATTAACCACCTTGACCCAAAGAGCATTAGGACTAGACACATACCTCCATCTCCATTTCATAAGAAGACCACGATTTAAAGCATCCAAAGAACCAAAGCCGAGGCCACCTTGCGCCTTGCTAGCAATAATGCTATCCCATTTAATCCAGTGAATCCTTTTAGTGTCTTCATTACCTCCCCAGAAAAATTTAGCGCGCATGGATTCCAATTTCTTCCTAACATTAACCGGCATACGAAACATCGACATATAATAAGTCCCAACCGCACCAAGAACCGAAGATAATAATATGGACCGACCTCCAACGGAAAGCAAGCTTGCTTTCCATTTAGACAACCTCTTCTTGAACTTATCAATAACCGGAGACCAAAAAACCTCATTCCTCCTATTACCACCAATAGGGACCCCCCAAGTACTTGAAAGGAAATGACCCACAACCACAACCTATGACTCTATCAAACCTATCCAAATCGGCCCCATTAATCCCAACCCCAAAAATCTTGGATTTTTGCACATTAATCCGGAGGCCAGAAGCTAAATATAAGCAATTAAAAGCAGTTTTGATGTTGATAATATTTTCTTCTGAAGCATCTGCCATAAACAAAACATCATCGGCATAAATGAGATGAGAAAGAGAAATATGACCAACCTGTAATCCCCGTATATATCCGGACTGTTTCAAATCTTCCATCGCGACATGCAATCCTTCCATAGCAACGATAAACAAAAAAGGAGCCATCGGATCACCTTGTCTAAGGCCTTTCTCAATCGGGAACTCCTTAGTAGGACTTCCATTAATTAAAATGGAGGAACGAGCAGAATAAAGACACGCGGAGATCCAACTAATCCATCATCTCCCAAAACCCATAAAATGCATCACCGAGCACAAATAATCCCAGTTGAGCGAATCATACGCCTTCGCAATATCCAACTTCAAAAATAGAGCTTTCTTTTTCTTTTTCTTATACCACTCAACAACCTCGTTAAGAATGAATGGACCGTCAAGAATGTTCCGACCTTTTATGAAAGCCGGTTGAGTAGAGCTCACCACCCAATCCAACACCCTAGAAAGTCTATTAGCCAGAATTTTTGCAATAATTTTGTATTGCACACCAATCAGACTAATAGGACGAAAATCATCAATGACAATAGGATTAGGAATTTTGGGAATGAGAGTTATGAACGAAGAATTACAACCTGGTGGTAAAAAGCCCGTTTGAAAAAACCGAGTCACAAATTTAGTAATGTCATCTTTTAAAAGGATCCAAAACTCTTTGATGAACCCAAAAGTGAATCCATCCGGACCCGGGGATTTATCACTACCACAATCCCACACAGCGGCCTTAATTTCATCTTACGACACCATTTTCTCAATATTACCCACCTGCTCCAAAGATAGCGATTTAAAACGTGAGCTTCTGTTAACCATCCTCACATGCAAACTCCTTTTAAACTTCTTAGTATAATGATCAACAAAGGCAGCTTTCACATTATTCGGATTCTCATGCCAAACTCCATCCACTTTAATTCCATGAACATTCAAATTTTTCCTCGACTTGTTGATGTAGGCGTGAAAGAATTTTGTGTTTTCATCCCCTTCTATGCACCATCTAACCTTCGACTTTTGTTGGGAATCCATACTCTCCATTTTTTCAATTTCCATTATTTCATGAAGAATGTCGACCCGTTTTTTTGGCATAGTCATCATTACCAGCAACAGAGCCCACCTTTTTGTCCATATCAGCCATGCATGCATAAAGTTTAGACAATTTATCTTTATTATCCACTGAACCTTTCCAAGCTTTTATAGCAACCTTCAACTCTTTCATTTTCACACGAAATTGAGAAATGGGACAGTCTAACACAGTAACCGATGAGTTCCAAGTATTAGTGACCAAGTCTTTAAATCCGTCCTTCAGTAACCACAAATTGTAAATCTTGAACGGTGTAGGACCAAAATCAACCACATGTTGATGAAGCAAAATCGGGTGATGATCAGAAACGGTTCGATCCAATACCACAGCCTTAATGTTGTCGACATTATTCAGAACAGAGTGAGATACAAGGAACCTATCCAGCTTAGCTCCACATGAACCACTCGGATTCAAACGAGTAAATTTGTATTGACCCATTGGAACATCAAACAAATCCATATCCAAGATAAACGCATTAAAAGCATTTGCATTTGAATGGCAAAAAGAAGAACCAATCCGTTCATCTTGACTCCTAACCGAATTAAAGTCCCCAAAAATAATAGCATTATCCCCGTAATTAGCCAAGAACGATTTAATTTGACTCCAAAGGTTTCTTTTGGCCGGTTCTTCCTGCGGGGCATAGACATTTAGCATAAAACAATGAAAATTAAGGGGGATCCACGTACCTTCCACGATCAACACATGAGGAAAACTATGAACTTTGATAGAACGAAACACTGTCGGATTCCAGATAGACATTAAACCACCTGAATGACCACGAGCTGAAGAAATAGCAAACTCAAATTGACCATTCCCCCACACTTGACGAATTTTGAGCAGATTCACACTTGACATAAAAGTTTCCTGTAAGCCACAAAAATTAACACGATGCTTCGTAAGAATAGAAGAGACCTTAGAAAGTTTCTTGGAGTCTCTCCCGCCGAAGCCACGGATATTGAGTGAAATAATATTCATTTAACAAATGTCTCAACACCCATTCCATCCAATAATTTCTTCAATCCCAACGTGTCACATGGCAATTCTAAGCCCATATTGTTGCCCAGCTTCTTTAATCTAGCCATCATAGCATTAGGCGAATCAAAAACAAAATTGCCACGAACAGAATTGCCTGTCACATATGAATGCGCATCCGGATTATTCTCCTGACCTTTCACTTCATTTTTACCCAACTCAACAAACTTCTTAGCACCTTTAAACCCCAGCGGGGTAGAGACGACTGAATCCACCTTCACATTCTCATGATCATCCTCCTTATTCACCACATTATTGTCCATCACAAATTCACTTTCATTCGACTCAACTCGTATCTTTGATGTCCTATGACTGTCACTCCACTCGGAATTTTTATCAATGTCTTTCGTCGGGAATTTATCAATCGACACCTTAAAGAATGAGTCAGACTTCTCATTCTCGGTTCCACGAACATCGACTTCTTGCATTAGTTTCTCCGTAGAGTTCAACTCACTTATGTCATCATTTGTAGAAGATCCATCATCTGCATCCGAGTCTTCACCTTCTGCACCCGACAAATCCACTTCCGAGTTATTGTCAGATTCTTGATCACTGTCCTCTTCCAGAGACTCAATAACGGGTGACCAGTAAGCATATTCAGTTGCCGTTATCTCAAACACACGTTCCTTATAACAAACTTTAAAAGAATCTTGCACACGAGACATAGACTTGGTTAAAACACAAATCTTACCATGTGACATCGGACCCTCATTGTCCATATCAACAAATGTACTAATTCCCCAACGGGCACCTAACTTTTTATACACCGTTGGATCCCAAGACACCAGCGGTAACCCCACAATGTCTATCCAAACACATCTTTCGTCTGGTGTGAAATCCGATGAAACCACACGCCATTCAGAAAACAAAGGTTGTAAAACCTCAGAATCTTTGAATTTCTCAACTTGGTCCCTTGAATCAAATTCAATCCAAACCCATCGGCCACCCACATAACGGATAGCAACATCTTCGAATCCCTCAGCTTTAATTAAAGATAGGAAATTACGAATAACAGTTATATCTTTTACCTTGACAAGCAGACTGCAATCCACCTCAGAGATATCCATGCCATCCTCCTCTAACAAAACAACCAACTCCTCCTCAACAACCTTCTCATGTATCACCCCTCCCTTATCTCCATCAGTAAGAGCATTATTACCCGACACCACTTCAGCAAAGGATTTCGTTTTAGCCAATGATTTAACCTGATCGTTTATCGCTTGATTTTTAGGGACAAAATTAGGACGACTCTGGACATTACGAATCTCTTTGCGGTTTTCAAAACGGTCATATCTAGCCACATCCGCGAAGAGATGAAACTTACCCATCCATGTTGTCCTAATATTATTGATCAGTTGTTTAGAGTCCTGAATATTTTTAAACCTTACGAATCCAAAACGATGACCCGAATATGTTTTCTTAGTCGGAATAAACACATCCACAACGACACTCCATTGATTACATACTTCCCACACCTCTTTAGCAGTGGCATTCCAAGGGATATTGGAGACAAATATTGAGATCGAGAAATTACCAAACGAACGAAAACTTTGAATGTTTTTCAAAAAATTAGAGTTTTGGGAAACATTAGATGCTTTTGTAGTATTAGAATTTTTGATATTACCATGCACGACGTTAACATCTTGATGCGGAGCCTCCCCAGTAATCCACTGCCACTTGCCATCCTTTTTAACTAGCCTTCCATTCTTCTGCCACTTATCTTGATCGCCGCCTCTTCTTGAATCGCCCATCGCCGCCTCCCTTTTTAACTATCGGTTTTTTTTTTTTTAATTTACATCTATATATTTAGTAAAGCATTTGAATATCATCATCGTCGTCAATCACTCCAGTGAAACGTTTATTAAAATGGAGGTAGAAGATAACATAAGCGATGAAGAAAACCAACAAATTACAGGTACATTTATTAATAAACTCAATGTGTTTGATGTATTTTAATGAATAATTTGACAGTTAGCCTCTTGGGGTTTGGTGTATTTAAATGAATGCCTTGATAGTTAGCACTTAGGAAATCACAATGTGATTTTATAATAAACACAATGTGTTAGGAGTATTTTAATGAATAATTTGACAGTTAGCCTCTTGGGGTTTGGTGTATTTAAATGAATGCCTTGACAGTTAGCACTTAGGAAATCACAATGTGATTTTATAATAAACACAATGTGTTTGGAGTATTTTAATGAATGCCTTTAAAGTTCCTCTTTATAAATCACATTGTGATTTTGTAATAAACACAATGTGTTTAATATATTTCAAAGAATTGCATGGCACTTAATATTAGTATATCACATTAGCGTATTAAATGTATTCCAGGACAAATTTTATTTATAGAATATCATTATCATCTGTTATTGCATGATTATCATTATATTATTTATGTTTCACAGGTTTTATGGGGAATGTTACTCCAAATGCATTTGTAACAACAAAAAATGAAACACCAGGAGGGTCGTTGTATTATGTTCCAATTGTTGATGAAAAATTCCTACCGGTAATAGGAAGAAACTACGAAACACTAGAACAATGCGAAGAAATGTATGAGATATATGCACATAAGGATTCGACATTAGAAAGTCTAATAAAAAAACTACTACATACGGACTAGTAACAAAAAAGTGGTATGTCTGCAACAGAGCTGGAATTCCAAGGAAAAAGAATGTTGACACATTAGAAAAATTTGAAAAGCCACTCAGAAAAAGCACCTTAGAGCGTACAGGATGCAGGGCTAAGGCCAGATTCGATGCAATAAACGGAAACATAAATTTCAAATTGGCTGATTTTGAAGCCCAACACAACCATGATCTGCTTCCGCCACAATACCTACATTTGTCAAAAAAAAAAGGAAAGACAACTGAAATACGCGGAATAATTGTTTGTCTACAACGCATCCATCTCAAATATTGGGCCAACCAAGGCGCATCAACTATATAGTAGCATGAAAGGTTGTGATGAAAACGTAAATGGAACAGTAAATGACTTCAGAAATTGGAAATGTGATCTCAATGTTTACATTAGTGACAACGATTCACAAATGCTGGTAAACAAAATGGAAGAAAGGAAGAAATACGTTCCCGAATTTTCATTTGAGTACAGGGTCGAAGACAGCGAGTTGCATTCAATATTCTGGGCAGATGAAGTTGCAAAGTGCAAGTACAAGGAGTTCAACGACATCATGTTTTTTTGACACAACATACATAACCAATAGGTGCATTTTTTGAAAAAATGGTTGTGATTATTAACGTAGAACAGTGTCATTGGATACATGTCAGTTAGCCATGTCATTTGATTGTAGGTACAACCTGATGTTTGTGCCATTCACTGGAATAGACAACCACTGTAGATATGTCACCTTTGCAATAAAGATAATTGTCTCAGAAATAAAGATAATTGTCTCAGCAGCAAGTACCTCAGCATCACTTTGTTTCATTTCCTCATCAACACCAGCATCATCAACCTTAGAAGCTTTCTCTACTGGATTTTCATAATGAATGCTAACAACAGCTTTCTCTTTCACGAACAGACAAATATCCACTCCAATTCTTGAATATTGGACGACTCCGAACTACGGGAACATTCTCGCACACGGTGCGGTCAATATAAAGCAGCTATAAAAAATAAAAAATAATACAATTAATATAAAAAACTATGTTAAGTTATTTAAAAGAAACAAAATACAAAAGATCACACTCACAGTCCAAAATGTTGCTGGACCCGCAAAAGGGCATTTTGAAGGATTCTCCCTATCCCAGTTGCTTTTACTAGATTTCAAAGCCTTTAAAAGGAACCCACACCAATCAAGTGACCGAATATCAGCATCATTTGAAAGTCGTGCTTTTGATACACGGTTCAAGACATCCTTAACAATATACCCATTGCTCTCGGATAGAACCATTGTATTAGCAAAAAGCATCAGAACGTTCATCTTGAAAATACTTCCAACACTGGTCTTGTTGGCCATTATCATATCGGCAATATGTGTAGGCCTGATTTTTGATCTATCAATATTAAATTGCCGAAGCCATCTTTTTGCAAAAGCAGATTCACTATTTGATTCAAGATCATAAATATCAACGGCACCCATCGGGATACCGAAAACATCATGTACAGCTTCCTTGTCACATTTAATGTCACCAGCATCATTCCTGATTACCATATCTTTACTGTCAAACTTGTCGACAACATGATATGTAAGTGTCCCAGGAATAGATTTAATGTTGAACCCAAGCAAAGAACCAAAACCAATATCATGAACAACTTGCCGTTGCTCAGCAGACATTGATGTCATCACCGCAC
>JAOXNX010072441.1:0-10396 GCA_028566075.1 Solidago caesia | reverse complement strand
ATAATTGTAAAACGGATGAAGATCTATGTCTCCACATAATTATAAAATCTAAAATTGCACTTAAATAACTCAAAAAAACAATCATCATGTGAAGAATAATAAATGGTACGTTGAGATTAATTTAGAAATTTTAAAAGGGTTTCTAAAGGTTCTTGACCTTTTAGGGGTTCTATATATATATATATATAAAACAATCTTTTGTAAAAAGTGGCCTCCATACATAATAACCCTCTACTCGTTTAAAGTCATTTTTGATTATTTTCAGTCGATGTCACAAAAATCTTACAAAGATACTACCTTGTCAACAAGTTCTCTCATGAGTTGATTTGTGTAATGAATAATGATAATAATTAATAAAATAATTATTTGAGTACCAAAAATCGATCCCTTATAAAGTCCTAGCTAGAAATTTTTTAAGAAAAGACGATAAATAATTGTTATCTATTTTTTAAAATCGTATGCAATAATATGTTTAATGCCATGGATATTTAAAGTAATATAATGTGGGTTTTTTTTTTTATGATGGTCATAAGAGATCTCACGAAGATATTATTTCTTGATGTAACTATTCAAATATTAAACCATAATGTAGTACTATTCTGTACATGTAATAATAGATTAATCATAGTCCGTAAATCGTAATAATAATATATCCCTTTATATTTGGATTACAGTTTATTCGATTTAACTATGTTTGATAAGAGGCTTTTAGAAGCTTAAAAAATCCTAAGCTTTAAAAAATAAGCTCATTTTAAAATATAACCTTGTTTGGATATGGTATTGAGAAGGAAAAAAAACTCAGTCCCGAAAATTGCTAAAAGCCTAAAAGGCCTATAAAAATAAAAATTTCGATAAGAAATTAAAATAAAAAAGTCTCATATGTAAAAAGTTATTTTTGACAAAAATACCCTTCTAGCTCCAATCCCTAGTCATGAGCCCCAGCTTCAATTATTTTTGCCAAAAATATCCTTAATATTTAAAAAAAAAAATTGTATTTCATACAATGTAAGCTATTACATACGCTATACGAGTATACGACACTCATTTGTTAAAGCTGTGATGGGCTAAACTGACTCAGGTCAATATAGTTTTAGTAAGCCCATAAACTTGTTAAGGTGTAACCCAATGTATCTGTGGATGGGCTAATGCAATCTCTTAATGACTCGTGACTCGTGAGCAATGCACGTTGACTTTAAGAAGCATGTGAAGACAGTGAAGTGCGATGTCTTTCTTTCTAGTTTCTACAATCCGAATTTGACTTTTAATTTTCACGACAAATCATTTGCAAAAGAGTTTTCATTTTCAATTTTTGTTTGTTTATTGACTTTTTGTTTTTATTTTTTTTTCATTATTACTTTTTTTTCTTTTCGATATTGACTTTTTGTTCAAACCCCTAACATCCCCACATACTTTCAAAAGAGGACTCCCAATCTTATTCAAGATACTTATATTTATTTTGGGTCTTGCTAAATAAGGGCTGTAGTTAAGGTGTCTAAAGTAGTTGTACAGTTACCATAAAATTTAGGGGATAGACTTTTGATATGAAAGGTACAATTATTTTATGCACGTTAACTACAGCCCTTAGGGCTGTATTTAGCATTTTTCATTTATTTTTGATAAGGAAAATAAAACATAGAAGATCCTCTACCACATGCATTTGATATCTCCAATGATAGCCTAATAATTAGAGACATGTGTCATAAAAGTAATTGTCAAAATCTAATATTACTTTTGATAGTAAAACATGGTTCGTGTTCTTTTAAAATTTTCAACCATATTTAGTTAGGTTAGTAATGAACAAATAATTAAATAATAAATAATATTATATTGTAAGTTACAAACATAGATATATTATTATTATTTATTAATTAATATAACATGGCCTATGGATTAGAATAAATATGCTACTTGTGATTTTATATGAGATATATTTTATTAAACTTGATTTACAATTATGCATGTTGTTTAGGATCATTTTTGTTTTTTAGAACGACAAAATTATATTAATCAAAAGACCATCTAGCAAGATGCTAGAGGTCAAGGATACAAGAAAATACAATCTAGAATACACGAAATAAGACATCTAGATCCATTCCGGAACTTTAACTGCTAGGATTACAAAAAGGTTGAAAAAACTTGTGCCAATTACAGAATAAAGACACAAGAAAAAACCCCATCGTCGAAGGCCGAGCCACTGGTTTTCACTTCGAGATTTTTTTGTTGCAATCCCAAACAAGTTCCGGGGGAGAAAAACCACGCTATACAACAACGAAAAAACATAGCCACCTACAAAGACAACGAAAGATAACACTCGAGCTAGCCAGAAGGAAAAGGGGTCTCTATCCAGCCCTCCCAATAACAGTGCTATCATTTTATGTTTCAATGTCTGTATTTGTGACCCGACTGTTCGACCCGACACATGCTAGGTTTTTTCCCGCCTCAACTAAGTCATCGTGACAATCACAAGGACCATCCTTACTTGAAATCCTAGATCCGCCACTGCTTGGACCCCTTACAAGAAATCTCATGTCCAAATCCTGCTAGGTACAATCTTGAATGTGGCCAGGGATAAGCCGCTTACATTTTATTCATAAAAAACCCGTCTTGAATAACCTGAATAGGAAAAACCTCTTTCGTTTTACCCATTTTACTTCTACTAATAGGACGTCTTTCTAAAAAAAAAAACATGGTACAACAGGTCGGACATTTTACATGTTAATATGAAGAAATATTTAGTCACAACTAAGTTGTTTAGTTCAAGAATATGTTGATCCTATGTTCCTATTACTAACCAAATATACTTTTTCTGTCCAAAAGTCGTATGTTTTGGAAGAAACTTATACAGTTTGGGAAGATCCATAATTTTTACATTTCTTTGTTACCATTTCGTTTACTTTTTCTTTAAAGATTCTTGAATCAATAAACCTCTTTTAATTAAACAATTAACAGCATGAAAGAATAAGCTAGTATGATTTTTCACGTTTTTGCATGGGAAGATTAATACAAATGCACTGGCGCGCGTTAATTTTGTTTATATATATTATTATTATCTTTATCAACACGTGAAATTGAAAGGGGAAAAGAGAAGTAAGGATTTGTCTAGAGTTATATATTCGTCTTGATTGTGGTTCGTGACAAAAGCATTAATCTTGCATGATTCACGGCAATATTCCTTTAGGTGTTTGGTAGTTAATTAATTGCTTATGCATCCCTCTCTTTTTGACCTATTCTCAATTGTAGCCTTCAATCTTATAACTACTACAAGTGGGTCCTTGATCGATGATCATTCTCCACTTCACACTATCAATATCATCTTATCAGTTAAACTCAGTAACTAGTAGGAGAAATAACACAAAAAGATATTATACTTAAGTTTTTTCATTTTATGGTATATTTCCTTTCGATTGCGTTTTAAAGGTACACACTATTGGTTCGATTGACAATCGAGAGAATTTTTCTCAAACTAATCAATTTGTTTTATCCACACAAGTTTTTATTGAGCTAAGAGGTCACGTAAATAAAACCTTTTACATGAAACAATACATGATCAGTTAATCGCGTCTTTATAATTTGAACAAATTGGATTTTCACCCCAATATTAATTAATTTGTTAACAATTAAAACACAATAATTTTATTTTTTGAATTGTCAAATTTAAAGTTATAAACCTTTTTTACCACCATTCATAGTCGGCAGTTGGCGAAACCGGACGCTGTCATCTTTAACCGTCGTCTGAAAATATCAATTTTTTTGAATCTTAAAATTTAGAGAAACTATTTAATTTCAGAGATTACGTGAGTACATTTTTCTTGTATATAATTTATAAAAGAACCTAGAGTACATTTTTCTTGTACATTTTTCTTGCACAATATATCCCAACACAACGTGAACACTGGAAGTCTCTGGAACATTATTTCGAAGTCAGACCTAAAATCTTATCTGTATGTAATTAAGTTAAATAACAACGATATTACATAACTGCTAATTTAAGTGGTTTATTTCATATAGTGTACTTGTGCTATTTCAATTGTAAACTATTTGTAAATATAAGATTTTTTCTTTTTCTACATAATATCGTCTAGCTAGTTAGAAAACAGTTGAGATCAATCACTCTAAATTCATGTAGTATTTGAGTTTTAAAAAGAAATAAAAGAAGAAAGGCGTAATAACACAACCGACTTTCATGAGACGATATGCAGGAGTACCATGACTAGTAAACGTGTATATACATATTTAATAAATTTCTTTTATATATATATATATACTAGTATATATATATATATATATTGTAAACTTTGAAATTAGTGAGTAAGGCCTCATTGGTTTTTTTTATATATAAAATCTGTGAATAACCTCTGACCTCTAATTCGGTCAAAAAAATTTTGATTTGTGCGCTTGTTTTTCTTTCACATTTAGATGCTATGACCTATGAAGAACATCAAATTCGGTCAGATTTTGAACCATCTGTTTTTTACATCTGACTCTTTTTATTTGTTGTTGATAAAGAAGCGCAAATACTTCTCCTCTTGCCTCTTAGCACCTACTGGAATCACTAGCCACCCACCACAGAGGCACATACCATCAATCGATATTTGCCTTATGCCGTCGGCTACCCACTGCATTTTAATTATGACGCTTACTGCTATATGCCAATCTACTATTTATGGGAAAAATCAAACATAAATTTGGAAAATATAAAGGGGGGGTGGCTATTGAGAATGTACGAGATGAGGTATATGTCTAAAGGTGTTGAAATTAGGAATTCTTCGTAATAAAAAAAAAGTAACCACCTTCAAGACGCTTTGGTGGCCATACGTGTTGAAGTAGATCTCATGTTCAGACTTTCCTATGTAAACATCTTGGTGGTGGTTTAGGAAAGGATATAGATACGTTCACAAGGGATATCTAGGTTAAACCGCATGTATACATCCGAGACATTTCATTGAATTGTCCTACTCGGATAACTTGAACATAAAACACCCTCCATTCACCCTCTTAATAAAAATGTGAAAAAGTTGATTATAGTCCTTTACAGTATGGAAAAATGATTTTGCTATATAAAGCATTTGAATTATTTTGCTATGCACAGCATAATAATTTCACTAATTTGCTACTCGTATAATATAAATCAAAGGGTTCACTAACCATAAGGTTGTGAATTCAAGTTTAAATAAATAATAAATGTGTGGACTACTGTATGGTGAGTTGTACTCCTTTTTTTGGGGAAAAAAAGGTAGTTATAATGTAGCATACTATATAAAACAAGCCAACGATTTAAAAAGATTACAACAACCTATTGGGCTTTCCATGCAAATCATACTAAATCTGAACAAGTTAATGTGAAGTCGAAGATGCCCTTCAATTCTTTTGCTTTGGTCCCCCTCCCCCTCCCCCACTACCAAAATAAAGGTTACAATCATCTTGTGGAACAAGCCGGTCGTAATTTAAAAAATAAATATATTTATCAAACAATGGAATATTGAACTTTAAAGGCCCGTGGTTTTATTTAGATTCATATGCATTGCCGATTTCCTATGCAAAAATGAAGAAACTAAAATAGATTTTGATGTCTAAAAATGGGAAAATTAAAGTCAAGAAAAGCATCTATGTCAAGAATCACGGCAATGCAGGTTTGTAAATCATTTTTAAGTTTTGTATTTGGTAAACACGGGAATTAATATTTAATATAAACTTTCATTTAATCATTTTAAAGATGAAATGTTTTTATGTTTCTTTTTAACTATATCATGTTTTCTTTCATATAATAATAAATAATTCAATCGCTTTACAAAACTTATGCAACATCTCCGATAGATGATATTATGTTTTCAGTTCTTTCATGTAATAAATATATTGAAACTCTTTTCTTTATTTATTTGACTTTCAAAACAAAATTATTCAGGATATTTAATAATGTTAGAGACATCGAATTTAGATACACTTATATGACATGATTGTATATGTAAATTGAATATTATTCTCTTCACAATTTTTAGAAAATAACTTTATATTTTTAATGTTTTATTTACTTCTCATTTATCAAGTTATGTTAAAAGTTTATCCCATAAAAAACACAAAGTTGTAATTATATATGCTATAGTTATAACTTTAATTAAGTTTGTGCTTATTACTAAAAACATGATCCATGCATATAAACTTTTTATTATAGTTGCAAAAGAGATAACAGTTATAAATAAGTATTGAACTTTGTCCGTGGTGAGTTTCAGCTATTTACCTGGCTACCTCCAAGATATGCCTAGGGTAAGATTGAAACCTTTTAGTCCAAGGATTGGACGTTTGATTAGTAGAAAGTACTTAGTGCTAATGTATGTCATCAGCGAACACAATGATCAGTGAACAAAAGTGAAAGATGATATCCAAGATATATTCGCTGACATGGGTTCAACGACCAATGATCACTAACAAATAATAATAAACGAGTTTGACAAATACTTGTTTATTCTTCAAATGCACTAAAAGATTATTCTCATTTTTGTAAGTCAAAAGAAACGGGGGAAAAAAAATAATATCTACTCATACAAAGGAGTCATATCATAACATTCATTAGAAGATAGTTTTGACTTACACAAGAAAACAATTCATTTAGAAAATTGACAGTTTGTGTAAGAAAAATTACACAATATATCTTGCGCCAAATTTACTTAGGAACAAAATAAATACATTACACGCATTTCATATTCATTGTACTTAACCAATGGGATGAAGACATACAAAGCAACATCAACATCCAAGTCCTCGAAGACAATGGCAAGTTTGTCTATAAAAGGCAACGGTTGAAAAAGAAACAATTGATTTTTTGAGCATTTTATAATACATGTTTCATAGGCAATTCTTGAAGTGTGTTCCTTATTAAAGTTAATATTGGTGTATTAAGTGTTTGAATCAAGTGTGTCTAGATTTTAGTATAGTTACCGTGTCTAATTATAAATTTGTCAATACCAATTCGCATTAGTAAGATAGATATACTCTACTTACTAGTGTAATTCCATATCAATATAATACGAAGTTACAAATGTTGTTTTGGTTCTCGGTATTTTTTCCTTTAGGAGGTCACCCCGCATTCTTTCGTCTTGATTCACCCCTGATGCCATGTATTGTTTCATCCACGTCAATGGCCTTTCCTGGAGCTGTGACCTCTACATTTCCCACGCCTGATAATTTGCCACATTTGCTTATGGGAATGGGCTTGCAGAGACAGGTCGTGATTGATGGTTTTGTAATAAGAGTTTGGTAAATTTACGTTCGTTGTATTGCTGTGAAAGAAGCATATTTAATGCATGGAACGTTGAGAATGTCTTTTCAAGCATGTCTTCATTGGTTATCTTTTCACCACATAACTTGAGTTCAAAGGTGATGTGAAATAAAGCAGAGTTGTATTTGCGTAAAGTTTTGAAATCTCGGAGCCTTAAATGAAGCAATCATAGCAAGCTTTAGAGAGTAAGACCGCCTTCTGGTGGTCAAATCACTTTCTGATATTTTTTTTCTTAACTCAATAGGGTCCTCAACAGTGAGATATTCCCTCTTTAAATCCTCATGGAGGTGATGACAGAGGAAAATCGTGGATTTGGCTTTGTCATGGAGTGAAGTTTCATTACCATCTTGAATCGTCGCTCCCAAACTCTTTGCTGTCAAATGAATTTCGGCATCAAGAGTCCATGGGAGATAGTTGTTTCCTGAGATGTCAAGTGCAACAAATTTAAGTTTAACCAAGGTTAGCATTTTATCTATGAAAGAATAAAAATTCATACATTTAGAAAGAGAAGCATATGTATGGATCAATATATTGTAGGAGAACTTCATGTTCTCTTAGTTTATTCTATTTCTTTTTCTATATTTAGAACAAAAATATGGCCATTATCATTTTAATGAAAACAATCAAATTCTTTCATTTTCTCAATTTCCGTCGTCAGCATCTTCACCCCACGTGGTAAAAATAAAATCCCCCTTAAAATACCGGCCAACTTTTGTCAATGATAATCTATGACGGCTCTTCCTTCTCTAATCAGAATGTGATGATATCGTTGATTTGCAATGACAAAATTGTAAAGCAATTCGTGCTGATAACATGATAAAAAAAACCTTATTCTTGTATTCTTGAACCAACAATATTATTGATAGAGGGAATTAAAGAGAAAAGAGAGAGGGTAGTAAAAGGTTTCGGTCCTTATTATTATTATTATTATTATTATTATTATTATTATTATTATTATTATTATTATTCACACTAGGTTACAAATATGAATAGAAATATACATATAAATAACAAGAGAGAGATATCAGGGATATCATTAAGACGAGGGAGAAAAAGGAAACGAGGGTATGTATATATATATATACTAGGTTAGTACCCGTGCGATGTACGGTTTGATAATTTGTTACGTTAGTATTGAATGAAATACGAAAAATAATTTGCAAGTCATCCTTTTCAAAAGAATGATAATCTGAATGATTATTTATGTTAATATAAAGCAAGTTATACTAATTAGCCTGGACATACAAATGTTTGATTTGAATATGAAACATATAAATAAAAGATATAAATAAGTAACTAAGATTCCAAAATATACCTAAAAATATATGCTTAGAAATAAATGGGGAATGAAAATAAGCAAATAATATTGACAATTAAGTTTTTATAAAATCTCAGTCAACTCTTCAATGATTCAAGATATTCATATCATTAGTTAAAAAACGACAATCAATTAAAGGTTTTTTTTTTTTTTTTTTCAATTATTGGGAAGTTTGAATTTACAAATATGATATATATTGGATGAATGCTAGTTATGACTGGGTTATCCTCACTTATATATAAATATATAAGTACGATGTGTGTGAGAGAGAGAGAATATGTGATTTCCAATACTCCTCACTTATATATAACAACATGCTTCAAGATGTAGTTAAATAGATACTTTAAGATCCATGTGTTAAACTGATACTACTGGATGAACTATGTTGTCTCATTAGAAAATTCAATTGGATAAAACTTTGTTAAAGAAAAGAGTATAATATGTATAATAAATATTTTTAAAATATTTTTATCAAATGAAGGGTATTAAATATTATTATAAAAAGCTTTATCATGTTTAGGCATTTTGTGTAATAGTAACTAATGGGTTTAAAAGCCCCGCGATGCGGGGCTTCAACTATCATGTTTGCGTTTGTTGTTAATGCATTTTCGTTATGCTATTAATAAATCAAAAATCTCATACGAATATCTTTTCAAAGTTTGCAATATCGAATACATATAAAAAAAAAATTCAAAATGGAGTGCCATAACTATGTTCCAAAGTTTGCAATATAAAATTAAAAAAAAAACAAATAGGCACGCTGACAGGCAGCTAGAAACGTAAAAAAAAATAACAATACAAATGTATATGTATTTAAAAGCAATGCAACAACTACACACAAAAAAAAAAATACAAATACGAAATATGTAAATATATGTCTACTTAAAGACAATACGATAACCATACCAAATGAAAATCAAATCCCAAAGAAAAAGATGTTAAAAGAAAAAACCCTAAGAAACCATTAAAACAAAAAAATAAACCATTAAAACTAGAGGTGTAAAAAAAAACCGATTAACCGAACCAAACCGATTTGTAACCGATAACCGAACTGGTTATTAACCGAAATAGTAATAATCGGTTATAGGTTAGGATTAACCGTAGGTTAGGAACCGATTATCATTTTTTTTTTCCCCTAACCGGTTAGGAACCGGTTAACCGAAAACCGGTTAATTTTATTAAAAAAAAAAGGGTTAACCACCGTACCTACCACACCTGCACTTCCATATATACAACCACACACACAACCTGTGATACATTCAATTATTACACACATTTCTACCATCACGATCATCAGAACACATCACACACACATACATTTCTACCATCATCATCATCATCAGAACACATCACACACACATTTCTATGGCTGTCGAAGAAGAGTACCTCGAAGATGGATAGATCTGAGATGGATGTTTAAATTTTCTTCTTCGGTCGTTTGAATGTTTGAGCAGCAGATCGGAGATGGATAGATGGTAAGGTGGATAGATGGTGATGGTGGATAGATGGTTATTGGGTTAGAAAACGAATCATTTTTCTTTCTGGTTATTGGGTTGGATAGCTTTGCAAGTATATAGATTAAACTTTGGTGGAATATTAGTTGCTAGTTGCTACTGACATACTCCAGAAACTTGAAGAACTTTATATTCATTTACTGATTTATTTTTATTATTTCTCCGTTAACATCTCCGGCTGAGTGGGTAGATATTGGAAAGCAAAAACAGATCAGTTAAAAAAAAAACTGATTTAAGTTAACCGATCGGTTAACCGGTTAGGAATAACCGTAATCGGTTCCACCAGTTATA
>JAOXNX010072431.1:0-10396 GCA_028566075.1 Solidago caesia | reverse complement strand
CTAAAACGAAATACAAATGAGGTCAACACCTCACAACGATCCTATGTTTAACAGTTAGTACCTAAGGAAATGCCATTTATATTTCTTTAGCCAAGAATGAACCTATTTTATAATTAAAGTCCTTTCAAAATACTTTAATTAAAGTCAGGGACCAATTCTGTAAAAACAGTAAACCTTCATATAATTTAATAGTTTTAATCCTTTTAGAAATCAACAGCGTTTTAAGCAAAAACACACTAACCGCGTTTTATCCCAAAAATAATACCGCACTATTAAACAAAGTGTTAAGACCGCGTTTTATCCCACAATGCAATACCGCGTTAGTAAACAAATCCGCAAACCGCGTTTTATGACCAAAATTGTTAACTGCAATTTAGAACAAAATGCTAAGACAACGTTTTAACACAAAAATACTATAATAGCAATTTAACTCAAAAATTGCTATAACTTGCTAAAATGCTATGACATCATCATCCTAAAATGCTATGATGTCATTCAAACCAAAAATGCTATTTCATTAAATACTAAAAATGAACAACCCGTCACTACATAGACTGGCCCGATCCGATTGGTCGTTGCCCTGACGAGTATTGGATGTCCTTTCCCTATGCGGGAATGATTGTGGCGGAAAGGTTCGGTGTAGTCGTTCACCTTTTAACAAACGGCGGGAGTCAAACATATTTCCCTTGCAGGCATGGTCCAAACACCACGCATCAGGTCGTCACCCTATGTCTTTGTGCAAATCATTTTTTAAATCTCGAGCTTGACGGGAATTACCCCTTCCCACCAATAAACTACTTTTGCAGGATCTGGCGATATCAAGAGGCCATACGATGGGAAGAAATTTATGAAGACCGTCTACGAGATTATGTGCGTATCCGGGATATCATGCGGCCTGCAAATGCCCATCCACAATATGTCGATTTGTTTATGTAGAAATTATGTATAATTTTGTAATTGATTTGTGTTTATAGAAATTATGTTTTTTTTTGTATATAAATTTATGTAAAAATTTATTGATTTGTATATAAATCAAATTTTTTTTGTAATGTTTTTGTTGTATTCCTTTTAATTATTTTTTTCACAAATATTCCTATAAATATATAATTCATATTTAAAATCTAATTTTTTTTTTAGTAAATGTATTTTTATACAAATAATTTATTAAAAATAAGTGCGATCTTTGTAAGTTCTATACACCCCGTCTATCTATTGAGGAGGGGTTATAGGCGGTATTTATAAAAATTACCGTGTTCTTGATAACTACTATACGCCCCGTCTAACTACAGAGGGGTCGTATAGGAGGTCTGTATAAAAACAAAGTTTTCCCCCTTTTCACCCTAGAACCCTAAAAATTAAAAACCTACCTCCTTATCACGTAAAACGACCCGTCATTGAAAATTTACCAGAAATTCAACAAGGTAATTTATTAGTACCCTCAATCATCTTTACTGTATAGTTTTTACGTTTTGTATTGTATTAATTTTGCACGTATTATGTGTGTCGCGATTATTAATTTTCATAGGGTTTGTCTGTGGCGATTATTATGTATGTTTTGAATACGGTTAATAGGATTCGATTTTAATTTTAATAGGGTTTATCTGGTATCTAGGATACGGTTAATAGGATTGGATTGATTGATTATTATGTGTGGTTAAAAATGGATACGCTGTATATGTAAATAATTTTAGGTAAAATAGGATACGATTAGTATTTGTGTATATGTGTATACGAGATTTGTGTTTCTGGGTTTGGTTGAAGATTCCGGGCAAATTTTTTGAATCTGGCCACTAGATACGGCCCGTTAAGTCCCATACGGGGCCTCATGCGATGAACACATGCCCAGATCTTCAACCGGTGCCCAGATTTTCATCCGGTCTGGGTAACCTTATACGCCCCATCTAGGTCAATATGGGGCCTCAAGTTACTTTTAAGCAGACAGTTTTTGTATAATTATATCTGTAAATAATGTATGCTTTTTTATTTTTTTAGATGGCGTCAACAGATGATTCTGAGGGACTGACTCGTACGAACAGGCCCGGAAAAGAGGGAAAAGAACTTGGCCAAAAGATGACGCCGATCGGCAACTTCAACAGTACATTAATCGGGTTTTCGCCAACTGTTCTCCTGAGATGGAGAAATTCGAGCGCATAAAGACTGCCAAGCTCGATAGGGGGGTGCTAAATTTGCAAGCGCTGGAGGAGGTGGGTTTGAAAAACCGGGCGCTCGAACTACTAGGAGGCGGGGGAGACATTTTGGGGGTTGGGGTTCAATCCCCGTGGGGTCGTTTGTACGACATGGATATGATGGCGCACAGGGAGATGTCCATGGAGTTCCTTTGCTCGTTCTTTTTCGACCTTGCTTTGCCGGAACATCCGGAGCAGAATGCAGCTCAGCATCAGGTCATGTTTTGGTTGTTTGGACGTACGCACAGGATGAGCCTCAGGCAAATCGCGGTGCTCACCCGTATTTATGTGCCCGATGAGGTGGCGACTGAGGAGTGGCTACAGCCGCCTCACAGGTTGGAGCACGATCGGTTGCAGGACTTTTGGCTGGAGATTACCAATCGCAGGGACCGTTTCGGGATGAATTTCGAGGACCACCGTGACCGGGCGACAGCGATCAGGTAAATCTCAGTTTTTTGGGTTTTATATAATAAATTTGTATTTTTCTTTTGTGTATACTAACTATAGGACCATACATGGTCGTAGCCAGGGTGGGGAGTGGGTGTCCTATACGGACTTGATCTACCTATACTGCCTCCTGACGGGTCAGCGCTGCAACCTGGCATACTGTCTCGCTGATTACTTCAGCAAATTCTATCACAGGTGATGTTTCTGATGAGAAATGTTTTATTGTATTTTTCACACTGTTACTTTAATTAATGTATACTTTTTGGCAATGTTACCTTTTAATAATGTATATTTTAATCCTGCAGGAAGGAGACAGGGACCATAGTTTGCGGCCACATCATCTCCCAGATCGCGTCAGCCCTTAGGCTGCAGGCTCATAAGGACAGGTTATGCGTCATCCCACCGGTTGAGGCGAGGAGGCACGGCAAGACGACCATGTATGCGATGCAGATCCTCAAGCTGATTGGTAAGACCCCTACTTTAATGAGCGATGGTAGACAGTGGGTTGAGCCGCCGGCCCCGTTGGTTCTCCCACCCCTTCTACAGGCGGTTGGTATCGAGGAGGTGGTTGAGGGGGGCACACCAGTAGAGGACATGGTGGATGAGGAGACACAATCGCAGCACCCGAACAGTGCATATCATGTGGTGCGACTCCCATCTGAGACACAATAGCAGATCACAGACCTGTCCGACCGAGTGGGCAACCTAGAGGAGATGATGTCTCAGATGCATCGGTTGCAGGTGCTCCTATCCGCTCGGGTGAGATGGTTGTGCCAGACGACCACCCCCGGAGCACATGGTGATTATCCGCGCTCTCTTTCTCCGCCTCCATCGCCTCCCTAAGCTTAGACGGTTTTTATTTGTATGACTTTTATGGTGTTTTCATACATTTGGATATTTTAGATGTTTGGATATTTTGCATGGTTTATGTTTTGATGGTTTATATTTTGATGTTTGTTTGGAAATTTGGATGTTTGTTGTAGAACTAAATTAATTTGGTAAAATATAACAACAAATGATAAAATAACACGACCTAAACATATATTCAACGACAAATGAACTAAATGAAATAAGAAGTTATGTTGCATAAAATGTTATAGTTTAATAACTTCATATAAATTATTAATGTATTGGCCACAACTCTAAAAAATACATGGCCAAAGATTAAAAAAAAAAAAAAACCTGTGCCACTTTGAGGCACCGTCTAGATCATTACGGGGCGTAATATTTTTACATTTATATATTTAGACATTTATTTATGTATACTTTTTACACATTTATATATTTAGCGTTTAGATATTTATTTATGTATACTTATATAGGGGTTGGTTATTGTAAAACAAAACTTAACGTAAAACAAATAAGATAAGATCTAGACCATTGGATCATAATAAAACTGATGCACGGAGATACATAGAGCACAAGTATATAAACTGATGCACGAAGATACACAGTGCACAAGTATACAAATAAGTATATAAAACCAATTAATATGATGAATTTCATGATTTATTGGTAAAAAAACATGATGCACAATGATTTTCAATTAAGAATGAATGATTGTTTTATTTGTTTTACGTTAATAATTGTTTTATTTGAACCAATCCCTATATATATATATATATTTTGTTCTATCTATATATACATATATGTATATTTGTTTTTTGTATATGTATATATTGTTAAATATTATCTTTACCAACTTATGAGTATATATATATATATATTGATGGGTGTTTTTTAAAATGATTTTTTGTTGAAATGAATCCAGTTTGTTGTATCATAAAGATCTTTAATGAGATCTTTGGCATAACACCCAGCATTCATGTGCACGGGTTTTGAAATTTTATTTTTACTGATAGGAAGGTGGATGAATTGTAGAAAGCTCTTTCCGGATAATCTAAAGACCCTTCTTTATATGGAATCAATCACGCATAGCTGGAAATAAAGACTAAATGGACAACAACTGCTCGGGCTCAGGTAAAACAATGGACGACATGGTTATGTGGTAATGTTGAATTATCTCTTCTTTTTAAATGCAAAGTTTAAGCTATAAAAACTGGTCATTTGTACCGTTAGGAAATAATTTAGAGGTGATGGAATGGGAGGAGGGTGGGGATGGGATGAGTAACTGGTTCAGATGCTTTAATACGGGTCTAGACTGCCGGGCCATGTCAACATTTTTGAGGGTGGGGATGGGATGAGTAACTGGTTCAGGTGCTTTAATACGAGTCTAGACTGGTTGCCCGGGCCATGTCAACATTTTTTCTGTTATTTTGATTTTATAAGTTATTAATGTATTACATTCTATTTTTAGTAAGATTTTATAAGTTATTAATGTATTACATTCTATTTTCAGTAAGTACATGAATCCACTTTGAGTGACTTACGACCTGAGGACCTGGGGACCTGATATGAGGTTGAAATTCAATGCTAGGTGCATGTTTAATTAGCAATACGGAAAGAAGCAATCAAATTATAGTTCTAGGTTTTTTGGTATCAATGTAACATATAGTTTTTGTGTATCAATGCAACGATTGCAGCAACTACATGACATCTTATATGGGTACTTTTGGCCTGTACTCACACATCTGTTAGTAAAAATTTTACGGGGCTTCTTCCATTCGTTGTGTTAGAAATTTCAATCTGCCCGCAGCGAAGCGCGGCGAGTAATATTCTAGTTTCTTACATAAACTGAAGTACATAGTTACCCAACTTTCCTTCCTCTTCTCATAAAAATAAAGATGAAGGTGCAAGAAATCCTCAAGAACAGTGACCAAAAAGGAAAAAGAACATTCAATAAACCGAGAGAGATTACAATCAACCATTTTTGATCATAAAAGTCATTCTCATGCTTACTTTGTTTAGGGGTGTCATACTTCTTTATTACACCATTTGCTTGACCTCTTCAATATCTAAAATATGCATGATCACAAAAGGTCTTACATTCCGTAGTTTCAATCTGAAGGAGTTTATTATACCTTCTCAGGTGCACCTTTGCTCACTCTGTGCCAGTTTCCACTTTGATTGATGTATGTTACTGTTGTTCGTTTGTCTACTGGATTGAAGGCAGAAAAATGCACCTCGATGATCCTGCCCAAGCATGCATCAACAAAATAAATCCTCATTTATACTATATATTTTTAGTATAGTCACTATTTTTAGTGTCAAGAATATGTAAATGCACAATTCCTGTATACTTTTGATTACAATAAAGGGAGCTTTGTAAGCAATTCAGCGAGTAACAAAACATTTGCTTCCTTTATGTAGAAGGTTTTGGATTCCCTTCGAACTTAAATGTCCCTTTTACACCAGCCTTTTTCCATCCGTTGTATGCCAGCAAGCCAGCAAGGCCAGTACACAGTTCACAACTCTAGGTAACTTCACCCCTTAATACAGTTATACGTTAAACTGAAAGATAAATAAGAAGTAAATTACCTCTAATACAACTTTAGCTTCATGGTAACATGTTTTACAAAGAATCTCATAACTCTTCTCCTATCACGCTCATCTGCAAGATATCGTATAAATGTCGAATAATATTTATTTATTAGATAACATATAAGAGAAATAAATTTTAAGGAGCGAATGACATCTTTGTAATTGAACAAATATTTCATACCAACTGATGAAGTTTTCAAAGAGAAATGGCTAATATATTGTAACTGCACAATCAAAGTTTCAAAAGTAAATTTGGCATTGAGATTATGCAATCACAACATTCTACATAATTGTTTATACCAAAAAGACATTCTACATAATTGCAATAATAATGCTCACGGAGATCTAAATGAATTCTAAAAATAATTATATATGATTATATGATAATGCTAAGAGCAATAATCAATTAGTTTGGCAAGGAATGTTATCAATGACAACAATGTGTATTATCACAACCACAATTGCGTACGTGTCTATATCTCGTCAGAAACCACTAATAATTAACATGTTAACTCTTAGCAGTAGCATATTACCTTAGCTTATTCAGGTAGAAATTAATCGCTGAAGTGTTTCGTTTTTGTATCCAAGAACAATAGTCAAAGCAGGACCTTGAATATCTCTAATACTTTTCATGACCTAAAGTGAGCAAAAACGATATAACATAAAAAAAAAAATCAAAACTGAAATAATCTTAATTAAAAAATGAGAAGTATCAAAAATATGTAAATGCACAATTCCTATATGTGAACGAAAAACAAAACCGAAATATCAAATATTAATAAAATTTAAATAAATAGATTAAAAAAAAAAACACATACCTGTTTCTGCTTGTGAAAAATAATGATTTTATATAGAAACCACAAATGCCTGCATCTTCGAAATTATCGAAATTACTAAAATTTAAATGTGTAACAAATAAACAGAAAAAAAAAAAAATTTAGAAAAACTATTCCAAAAATTTGAGATGCTTATGGCTGCGTGTGTCTTCCACCCCATGATACTAATCAGGACATGGGTCATCTCCCTGATGGCGGGGTGGTTGGTGAAGAGGGAGAGGGTGGTGAAAGATGGTGGGTTTGATGGCGGCGTGATTGGTGGGGGTTGCGCGGCGGTGGTGGTGATTAACGTCAAGATCTGAAACATAAAAGAAAATAAACATACATCATATAAATTTGAAAAACAAAAATAAAAATAATCATAGTGAATCGCCGGAGGTGGGGAAAAACTTACCGATGGTGTTGGGGTTTGATGGCGGCGGCGGTGATGGATGGTGGAGGTGATGGACGACGGTGGTGATTAACATTGGTGAGAGAACCGGACTGGTGATAGAGAGGTGTGTGTGTATGTGTGTGTGTGTGTTTTGGCAGAGAGAAACGGCGACTATGTGTTTTGTGTGTGTGTTTTTGGATTGGAGGAGCGTGTTTGGTGAGGGGTCAGGGAGACGCATGTTTGTTTGAGGGGTAATTTAGGTATATTAGGAGTGTCTTGATAAAATACAATAGAGAAGCAGGGGTATTTTGGTCGGATCAATTCATTATTTGAGAATGTGGAGGGGGGGGGGGGGGGGTTCCCCCTTTATAATGTATTATAGATTGTTATGTAGCCGTCGAAGTTTTTCTTTCTTTAGGAAGCCGTTGACAAAGAAGGGAAAAAAAACAAAAAGGTTTCTGTTTCCCTCTTACCTCTTGATACATTGAAGGACTAACATCCGAATGACGTTGGTTGAAATGTAGTGTGAACTATTTATAGAGATATTCATACTTTTGAATATTGGTTTCAAAATATCGGTGTTCTTGAACCCATTCCTGATTCAATCTACAACAATTAAAGGTAATCAAGATTATTTATTTATTATTTATGTTAATTAATTGTATGTTATACATGATCTATTTTTTTGCTGCGTTTACTTGTGATTATTACATGTTTAATATGTCTATATTCCAACAAATAGGAAATTCCTCTTGGTCATACCCACCCTATGTTCAGGAGTCTATATATCAACCAAATGTATAACCTTTTGAATCATTATGGTTTTTTTCTTCATTTCGGAAGGTGGAAAATTTTATAGAAAGTGAGCGAGAAGCCCTGGAAAACAATTTCAGAGTCTCGAGCACTCCTTTTGGGGTACAACACCAACCAACCCATCTAACTATCTAAGATTACATTTCCGGATCTTAGGCCTCTCCCAACCCAACACTTCGTTTTACATCTTCCTCATTACCACATTAGCGCCACATCACTTCTTCCTCATTTCATATTCTTAAGATACACCACTACCAACCATATTTCTCCCTCACTTCTTCCTCAAATATTTTATTATTAAATTTTAAAAAAAATAAATCAAACTTTACCTTTTTTTTAATTGGTTGATAACCCTCACGCGGACCCACCCAACCCAACCCCACCCCTCTCGTCCTCGTTCTTCCTCCACATGAAGAGCTCTCCAGGAAAAGCATGAAGACACGTCTGTGCCAATGGCGTCGTGAGGAAGAAGCCGAGGAAGAGCTGCGTTGGGAGAAGCCTTATTAATCCACAAGACATTGATTTTTATCCACCCAAGTTATGTTACTATGGTTTCTATTAACTCTTATATTCTAGTGCTCATATTTGTTAACTTATGTTAAATCCTATGACGTATGATGTGATGATGTGTAATGACTTGTGCCTTATTGATTAAAATGTAAGCTTTTATGAACCATCCGTTACGAGTTGGTTAATGCTTTAAATGTTTAACTTCCGCATTGTTTAACGCCGTTAGGCGAAAACTTTTAAAAATTCATATTTTTAAACGACAACTGTTACGATTTAGGCCTCTTAACAAGTTTAAGCCTATTAAGGTTTCTACTATTATTATATATACTATATTATAAAGAGGGAGGTGAATATAAGGTTGTCTCATACCTAAGCTTAGGTATGGAACCTCGTCACACTCAAATATTTTAATTCATTAAAAACATGGGGCCAAAACCATTTATCTATTTTATAAAAAATATTAAAAAATTAGTATATGAAGGGTTTCATACCTAAACTTAGGTATGTGACAACCTTATATTCATTTTTGTCTATTATAAAACATATATACTATTTCTTAAAATTTGTTAAATTTAAGTCAAAAATAGATCTCAACCATTCGTTTTCTAAATTGATCTAGACAACTACTTTTACTAATAAAAACACTTTCAATTCATTCTCACTTATTTCCTCTTCAATCTTTCCATTCCTTTTCTATCTCATACCCCTTATCTATCTCCTCCATCTTCCAAGAAACATCATCCCCGTGTGCACACACATGTACATACACACATAGATTTAGACGTCATAGCAAACTATTGCCGTTTCCGTCGCTATGCACACGGGTAACCTACTAGTTATATAAACCTTTTAATGTCCTACTATTTGATTATTGAGTTCATCAATTATATTTTGCACCTTTAGTTTTACCAAATATTAAGAGAGAGATTGAGTGAAATTCATGTGTCTGTACCAAATTTTTAGACATGCTTTTAGATCTATTAAATTAGTCACAAATATCATTACTCATATATTTTCTATCCAAAATAACATATTTAATAAAACGTATCAAAAAATTGAACCAAAATCCAATCCGTCTAATAAATAAGTACTTAAAGATTCGTTACAACCAATATTAAAACAAACTCTACATGATAAGTTTTTTTTGTCTCTTCATATACCCAACTTCAATTACAAAGAAAACCACTGTCTCCAGTTCTGGGAGCATTTTGCTAACATCAGGATTTGAACTCAAGACCTCTAAGTCTCAAGTTTCTCCAAGTGTTAATCCATCTATTGATGGTTGGTATAAAAATTACAAGTTAGTTAATTGTGAATGCATACATTAATTATCATTACATATAAACAAAATAAAATACTTTAAAATAACATTATATGTTAAATGAAAATTATAAAAAACCTAAAAGATTTTACTTGAAAGTTAGAAATGAATTTAATATTTAACTTTCTTATTGGTAGTTTTAAATGGGTTGACTGCTTGTAAATGAGTTTGGAAGTCAAACCACATCCAACCCATTTATCAAACGTGGTATTTGTGTTGATCCGTTTATCATTTAAAACTCATTTAACCTCAAATCAAAATCACTTATTTTCATATCGTGTTCTTGTAGTATGACGAATTTTATTAGAAACGGTTACGACTACTTAAAGGTTAGCATTACTAAATTCTCTTTTTTTTTTAAGAAACTGTAACTTTTTCTATGTCTACCTTTATAATTGTTCAGCAATATCTAATATATATATATATATATATATATATATATAATAAAAGAGAAACTTTTATTATATCA
>JAOXNX010072304.1:0-10403 GCA_028566075.1 Solidago caesia | reverse complement strand
ATTAATAAAGGGTAGCTGGTGAGGATAATAGGTCATAGGGGATGTTAGGTCATAGGGGGTGATCGGTGATTGGGTGCTCTACCTGCGGGCTCTGCCCTTATCTGCTATGGCTCCGCCATAGACTGATGGGCTCCGCCCTTACCCACCATGGCTCCGCCATGAATTGACGGGCTCTGCCCTTAGCCGCTATCATTGTGCAGATATGGTGATTTAGTAATTTACATATGAAACCAAAATTTTTACATGTCTAAATATATAAGTTTAAACAAAAAAAGTGAAAATTAAGAAGTCGTCAAAAGTATATCGGATGACCTCTCTAATGAAAGAGGACGAAATTTTAAGACTACCCATATAATTTTCATAATTTATGGATGTACGATTTTTGAGATAAAACATTTTGAATGAATTAGATGAAACTTATGATTTATCAAGATCAAAGGCCAAGATCTTTTCTCGTATTCTTTTTTTAGGAGTTCTTAAATAACCCTTCCCATATCTATACTACCTATATAAGCATTTAACAAGGGCATTTTGGGTAGTGTGTAAAGTTAAGACGCGTACAAGCAAAAGAAACATATGTACAAGTGTTTCATGCACACCCATAGTCTTAAAATTCACACATTCACACACTAAAAACATCTTTAAACTAACGTGATGTCTCCCAGCTGTCCCCTCACAAAATCCACGCACAATCCAATATCTGTAATTTTTCAAATTTGAAATTCAAAACTAGACGCTTATATCGATACATAACCTGTCTCCCAGCTGTCTCCCTCACAAAACCCACACACCATTTGTGTCTCTCTATCTGGAAGAAAAAAAATAGCCACCACATTAGGGTTTCATTTACACATTTGGTTTTCAGGCAGCCTCACATCTCTCTCAATTTACAGCCTCACATCTCCAATTCGGCAGTTCCGAATCTTTCAAATTGGTGACCAAATCGACAGCTTTTAGGACGATTTGAGACGTCTTTATTCCGTTTTAATAATCGTGTTTTGTATTTTGTGTAGGTTCCGATCTTGAGTTACTAGTCGTATTATTACTTTGTGTATAGCTTTCCAAGTAGCATGAGACGTCTGTCTCAATTTCGAGGTTCGATTACTCAAATATGTTACTTGCTTCTTATCTTTTCTTAATCGTTGTTTGGTTTAGTTAACTAACAGATCTGAGGCCATTTGGAATGAAACTGGAAGCCGTTTGGGAGTGGGGACAAATATGTACCCTTCTTTGGCTTTGCACACTTTCTGTAAAGTGTATATATTGGTTAACAAAGATAAATATACATATTTATAGTTGAAAACAGTTGGGGTCACATTTCCTGGGATGTACATTGAAGTTATGGCGATGGAAGAACAATGATATACGATCTATCGTTCACTCCCATATATCTTTCACTAATAAAAATAAGCAAAAAATTTTGGGTTACTTAAAGAGGCTGGGTTTCTACAAAAAGTTTAAACGTGTATTCACCTTGTTTTGGTTTATGCAGATATGTTGCAAGTGGAAAATTGAAGAGACTTTTGCTTTTATTTTATTGATTGTTTTGGGTCTTTAGTACAATAATGACAACTTTAGTATGTTTTATTGCAGCCGATGGGACTTCACATGTGTCCAGCATAATTTGAGGCACCGTTGGCTATCTTGATCCCCAAGTAAGGTTTTTCAATGGCTTTCTTTCTTTATTAGACAATGAGAAATTTTCTTGGATTTTAATAGTATTGAAACTTTTTTGCTTTGTTGTATCTAAAATCATTCATGTAACACCCCATCAAGGCGGAATCATGGAATGCCACTAAATGCACAGCTCGACATGGAATTATATAGAAATGACTAAATGGAACAAGGATTTCCATTGAAATCAACCTAATAATCCATTACAAAGATGACAAAAGTTAAGAACGACAACAGTAATGACAACTAATAGTCTACAGTAATCAATCCTAAGCAGGGAGCGAATAAGGCTTGTAGCCTGAAGTCCATGATCTACCATGCTCCCGCTCTAGCTGCCTTAACCATGAAAAGCATACTAAAACGAGTCAACACGTGGTTGGTGAGTTCGTAGGTTTTAGTAAAAAGAACTTTAATAATGGTCATGAAACCCGAAGGAAAACGTTATGAACATGATCAAGAACATGATCAAGAACATAAGCAAGAACATGATCAAGAACATGAGCAAGAACATAAATATTCGTACAATATACATTGAGCTAGAGTTACATACCAGATGCCATCACAATCACAATCACACACAATCACACAACAACACATAAAATACGTATGAACATAAGAACATCCTGCCAGGGCTAGTACTATCGCACTCATCGCAGTACCAATGAACATTCCCAAACTGTAGGCAGACTTGGTACCAAGTAATGAACAAGAACAGTAACTCTATAATGAACAACTCAAAAATCATATGTATATAGTTGTACGAAAGTTTAACAGAAATAAATAATCTGTTAGTAAAACTTTTGTATGCTTTTCACCCCAAAACATTTGAAAAGTAGAGTCTACGAAACTCACCTGAAAACGTTTGAGCAAATAAGAACAAGTACAAGATCTCGAACAGTCAAGCCTCGCACACACACAATCAACCAAAACCAACTGAAACACAAATCCAACTATAAGTACACGCATATGAACTATTAGTCATGTCTAAACTAGTGTCCTTAGAAATGCCATTGAACCCGCGTTTAACGTACGTTTCGTACACTTAAAGTTTTATCAGAAAACCTCTTAAATTTCATAATGTGTCGCTTTTAAACCTTAAATAATTTCATTAAGTCCGTTAAGTCATTTTGTTAACTTTGAAATTGTCAAACCATTCGTTAAGTCTTTTAGCCTTTCGAGAGCAATTTAAATCGATAAGGAACGAACGACGGACACCCGGAAATACTCGAAAAATAAGATTTCAGTCTAAAATCGCGTTGACCAAGTCAACTTCGCGTTGACCTGGTCAACTACTCAAATTCGCATGATGTTATAAGTTCCAACTTCGCACGAAGTCACAATTTCCAAGCTCGCACGATTTCACAATTTCAAGCTCGCACGATTTTATAATAGCAAATCACTTAGACTCCAATTCAAATGTAATTGTTTAAAATCATAGGAAATATTACAGTCAAATGCTAGGACACGTGTGAAGAAAATTCCCTTACAAAAGCAAATTGGATTTTGGATGACAACTCAAGTGAATGACACCTAATGTTTGGTCGGTGGTTTTGATGATTCACGCTACATACGAACATGGCAATTTGAGACTTTAATTCATTGACCATTTGTGTAAAACTGATTTGGGTCGGTGGTGGTTTGATTGAAAGACACGTATGATACATCTTTATTAGCAAACGAATTCAATTCATGTGACAAAAGCGGGATGCGAACTTGGCTTGCCAAGTTCGCGCGATGTTAGATTCCAGCCACAATCTTGAGTTTTAATTCATGAAAACAGCTCGTTTATGGTTTGGAAATCGACCCAAGACATAGATAAACATAACCCCTAACGTTTTGATACGAAAAACGACCCGAAACCTTTGATTTTGAAGCTCTAAAAATCGGTCCAAAAACAAATCCGAAAATAGAAACTTTTAATCAAAAATGGATAGATTCAAGGCATTTCTAGGATAGATCGAGTGATAGATTACGTTATACACTTACCAAACGTTACACAAACAAGATTAGATCGAAGATTTGAAAGAATTTCTAGAGAGAGAAAGTTAGAGAGAGAAGTGATCTTGACAAATGAATGGTGGAAAGGAAGATAAGGAAGTTTTTATAGTGCCTTGGGCTCTCGCGAGACTTTACAGTTTTTCCCGGAAAACTATTTGTTTAAGTAAAACTTTAAACCCGAAGCTCATTAAATTATATAACCGACACAAAAGTCCATATTTTTCATTTACGCTGGTAACGACTATAAACTTAACCATTTTAATTTGCCTAAAATGAATACATTTTATTTTGGCATTTCCATTGGACAACTAGTATATCCTTAATGAACTCGAACTCAAACTAGAACTCATATCTAAATCACACTCGCGAATTTGCAAACACACCTCGACTACATTCCAAGACTTAATAATTACTGAACTTGTGCATAACCAAATATCTATTGCCGGACATAAGACGAAAACATAATGATAAATTACAGCTGTCGAGACGACTCCGGCTACGGTTGTTACACTTTGGGTAGTCATGATTTGAAGGTTATGAGGTTGGAGGAACTTCTGCTGCTGCTGAGATCTTCTCCCCCCTTAGAAGATGCCTCATCTTGAGCAGATTTTACAATTGGCTCAACAGGGGTGACAGTTGTAGTCGCACAAGCAGTAGATTGTTGCTGACGAAGAAGACTGAGGATTTTTTGATGTGTCTTTAGAAACCTGATTCAACTTCCTCTTATGTTCAACAATGAATTGATGTTCCTTTGTATCATCAATCAACCTATTCACTATAGCAATAGCGGCTTTGGATGCAGCAGTTAGATCAAGCATATCTTTAGTCTATAAAGCAATGTTGTTGTCATGGGTTTGTAATATTCCTTGAAGAATTTTTGTTTCTTCCATGACTTCACCTATTTTGCTGACCATGCTGGTAGATGACTTCTCCAAGCTATCAATAATTTTGATTAGTTGATTGAGAGAAGCATAATCAACCTTCTCATCTTAGAAGGTAGCCTTGAATTCGTCAAAGTCCTTCTCTATCTGCTGCTGGAAGTCCTTGAATTCTATAGACAACAATTCTGGCTTTTCAAGGGACTTTTTGATGTCTTTCCAAAAAGCCAGAACCTTCCCAATGTTAGCACTCATTTCAATGGCTTCTACTGACTTGAATACATAGGTAGCATGCTGTTCATCTGCGAGAATAGCCATCAATTCGCTGTTGAGACCCACAGCTGATGCAACCTTGGTTGTTTCTGAAAGTAGATCTTTTAGTGTGAGCCATTTTGGTTTTTATGGTTTCTTCTCTTCTTCCTCCACTTTTTATTCTTATTCTACATCTATAGGCTTTGAAGTAGAAGGTTCTGTATGCATAATGGGGGGTGTTGGAGTTGAAATCGAAATTGGGATTTCAATAGTTGATGGAGGATTTCTGATGATATTAGCTGGAGGATCTGTCCAAAGATTGATCTGCTCATGTGATCTGTATTGAAATCTAGCATGAATATCAGCAGCAAAATCCAAAGGGTGTTCTAAACCTTAGCCGAAGATGTAAAAGGGTCTTGGATGATGTGCTATTCGACGAGGCATTGGAGGATGTTCTGGTGAGGGAACCCTTTGAAGGAGAACATCATCAATGGTCAGATCAGCAGTTGTAGAAGATGTTTTAGTAGCCCTTCTCGTTCTTGTTTTGAGTTTTAAGTGTTCAGATAAATCAAACATTTCTTCTTCTGACCCTTCTTCTTCATCAAGTAGTTTAAAATCCCTGACAACAAATTAGGGATTTCTGTGGGTTTATCAGCAGAACCACCCGGTAGAAAATTGAAGTCGACATCACTTTCTGATGAAGATTTATCAGCTTCTTCATCAGAATGACCCATTTCTACATCTTATTGTTCCTACACATCAGTGGAACTAGAAATGTTTTGTATTGATATGGGTCCCTTGTCAGTCAGCTAATTCATCGGGAATAGACTTCGCATCCTCATAACTAGCTTGTGATGTAGCTAGCTCCTTAGGAGGTGCTGACACAGGTGGCGAAGAAGGTGTGGCGATTGGATCAAGAATTGACACAACTGTAGTGGGCTTGGTTGACCCTTTACCTTTACTCCCTCTTCCTATAGAAGACTTCGAGGGAGCTGCTTGTTGTTTACTTTTCTCGCCAACAGTCTTTTTAGAGACTGCTGGTTTGGGTTACTATGTTCATGGGCAGTAAGGACTCCTTAGCAGTTTTAGAAGTTTTGCCCTTTTGTGTCTATTGTTGTTTTTAGACAGCAGCAGATTGTGAAATGTTGTAGGTTGAGGTCCTTGCCATGGTGTGTTTTTGTAGGGAGGTTGGGGTCGCTAATGGTTTTATCAGCTGAGCCTCCCTTTCGGCAATACGTGCACCTACTGAACCATTGTGGCGTCCTCACTTTTTTGAGCTACTAGCAATGATTTAGCATTGGGGTATGTATCAAGGAACATCTTGGTGAGGAAATTCCTGATATGAGAGGACAATTGGGCAATATGACCATTTGCTTTGACTTTAAAATTTTGAAAATTCATTTTGGAAGGCTTAGTATACTTACAACCTTCCTAATGATATAGTTCATTGCCCAGCTGTTTCTTTATGATGAATGAAAAGAAACGAGAGAAAAGGACAGTAGTAACTCTTGGAGTATGTTTGACTATGTCCTGGAAGATGACAGCAGCAAAGTCAATCTTCCTTCCTGTCACCAATACTTCAATAATCTGCATATTGCAGTTGTTGGCCTGGTCAAAAGAACCAGAGTTCCCACTAATGCTCTGAATGAGAATGCCTAGCAAGTAGTGATAGACACCAGGGAGTTCTTCTTCCTTGGAGTGTTAGGAACATTGGTCTTCTTCGCTTCATCTTGGACAGCGAAATTGTATCCGCGGTCCAGCAGCACTAGTATCCATTCATCGATTGTTGCTGATGCAATAAATTTCTTTCCCTTCTTTAAGTAGTTCAGATGAAAGGAGTCACTCACAGCATCAGCATCGATGATGATATGTTTGGTCCTTTGAAGGAAAGTACCTTCGATACACTTGGAATTCTCATCATAGCTTGCAGTACACCAGAACTCTTGCAGGATGTGATGATAGATCCTAGAGGTTTTGATGGTGAGAGCAGAAGAAATTGGAGAATTCCATAGATGCATGAATATGGGACCATATCCATGGATGTCAGAAGGAATTCTGTCAACAACCATGTAATTGTTTTTCCCCAATTCGATATCAGCAGGGGCAACCTTTGAAGAGAAATGGGAGTTGGCCTTAATATCTCCAGGAGCAAATACTTGAGGAAACTCAATATCCTTTTTAGGAGGATACTCTTTTGTCTTCTTAGAAGAGAACCAGAGGATTTTGCGATTATGGGAGTGGTAGCAGAAGGGATAGCTTCAAGGGGTTTAGCATGAATCACCTTCTTTGTTTTCCCTATTTGTTTCTTTAGTGGAAAGGTGGTAGTTTCAGATGATGATGGTGATGCAGATTGTGGTGTCTATGGTGATGATGATGGTGATGCAACAGTGGTTGCTTGTGGTAGAACAGTGGTGGTTTCAGTGGTGGTGGCCGGAATAGAACCCACCAAGAAAGTGGTTGGTCGAGCTTTTGGGGATGATTGTGGGGAAGCCATTTAAGTAGTTTTGAAAGAAGATTGAGAAACCGAAATATGATTAAAGATTTAGGAGAATGAAGATGAAAGGATTTTAGTTTTTGGAGTGTAAGCAGTATATGTAAAATGAATTTAATTTACCTTAAATAGCCCAAAAATTATACATATATACTTTGTAAGTATTTTTCTTTTGTGAGAGAAATATATATATAATTATCTTTATGTGAGTAATATAATTTTTTGAAAATTAAAACGGTATGTTGATATGACATTTTAATAATTACCGTAGAAATTTGTAACCAAAAATATATTATGAGATCATGTAACCTGCAAAAAGTATAACTGCATTAAATGCAATTACGGCGCTACAGTGACCGTAGTGCGTATTTCAAACGTTAACTGTTCCTGCCAAAAAGACACATTTATTTTAATATTTCTGAGATACGATGTTCTTTTTGGGGTCATAAATGGCCCACCTCACATTTAATATGACTTACATATCAAATAAGATTTTATCAGGAGAAAAATAGCTGATAGCATACCCAAAAACTACTTATGTTGAACCATGATCAGCAAAATCAAAGTTTAGCATACCCAACATGCTCATAAGATATTGAAATCTTTTATCATCCAAAGGTTTTGTAAAGATATCAGCAAGTTGGTCATTAGTAAGAATAAAATGAAGTTCAACTTCACCTTTCATTACATGGTCTCTAATAAAATGATAGGTGATATCGATGTGTTTTGTCCTTGAATGCAGCACAGGATTTTGAGAAATAGCAATTGCACTAGTGTTGTCACAGAATATTGGAATTTTGGAGAATGAAAGTCCATAGTCAGCAAGTTGATTCTTCATCCACAATATTTGTGCACAGCAGCTGGCAGCAGAAACATATTCTGCTTCAGCAGTTGAGGTAGAAACAATGTTTTGCTTCTTACTTGACCAGCTGGTGAGTTTTCCTCCTACCAGCTGACATCCTCCATTTGTGCTCTTTCTATCCAACTGACAACCTGCATAATCAGAATCTGAATATCCTATTAAATCAAACCCAGAGTCTTTGGGATACCAAATACCAAGGTTTGGAGCTCCTTTCAAATATCTTAGAATCCTTTTAGCAGAAGTTAAATGAGACATTTTTGGATCAGATTGAAACCTTGCACATAAGCATGTTGAAAACATAATGTCAGGTCTACTAGCAGTTAAATACATAAGTGATCCAATAATTCCTCTATAGTGCGTAGAGCTAACAACAATTCCATTAGGATCTGTTGATAGCCTTTCAGTAGGAGACATTAGTGTTTTCATGGAAGAACTTTGATTCCTATCAAACTTACTTAATAAATCTTTTATGTATTTTTGTTGACTTATAAAGATTCCATTTGGAAGTTGTTTTATTTGAAGACCAAGAAAATAAGTTACTTCTCCCGTCATGTTCTTTTCATAATTATTAGTCATGAGATTTGCAAATCGCTTACAAAGTTTTGGATTAGTAGACCCAAAGATTATGTCATCAACATAAATTTGTACTAGAATCACATTATTGCCTGTTCTAGTGACGACGTGTGACCATGAAACAAGTATATCTCTTGAAAACTTCCTCGAGCGATATACATGCAGGTTGGTTGTGTTGCAAGGGATTTAAGAAGATGATCAAGAATCATGAAGAATTCAACCAAGTATCACTCATACATGTTTGTTACTTTATGTATTATGTAATCTATGATCTTGACTTATTAAGGATTTTCTCAAAACACTTCCGTACTTAAGATAAAATCAGATTTTCATGAAGAGTATCTTCAGGGAATAGAAAAGGACTAACATGCACTCACGTGCAAGGAACGTAACCAAATTGAAGGAGCCAAATAGACGACTGTTACAATTGGATCAACTGTGAAGGTTTCTACAACCAGTAAGACTTACCAATTAGTTTTTTAACCATAGGGATATACGATGAAATTTCATGCGAACCACAAGGACCATCTGTGTAATTAACTCCTTATTTTATTAACGATATACACAAAACAAAAAGAAAGTACATGACCACTAGGGTGGTGGTCTATTGGCATAAACCACTTAATGGCCACAAAGATTCACCCACTATGACTCCGGACTTGCAAAGCGCCTTGAGATGTCTAAGATCACTCACAAGCTTGTAAGAGGGAAAAAAAAACATGTGTTACTTCGTAATTGTTTGAGATAATACATATGTAGGCCATCCAAATATCTAACTTTTTTCAATGAGGCCACCAAAATATAAATATTTTTTATAGGCCGCTCAAGTATATATTTTATTTATTTCCTACCTATGACAACCGTCTCGAGTCATGAATTAGTCTTATGTTCAGACGTTCTTTGTTTTATAAGTGAACGTGTTCTAATGTCGTTCTGTGTTCAATGTACCTTCTTCCGGGTGTTAATTAAGTTTAAAACTCAAGTATGTACTTTATATGTTTAACGCTTAGACCGTAATAATTAATGAAATGCCAAAACGTTAACGAAAATAATGTCGCGCGTAACGTTCCGTCAAATGTCAGATTCGGTCAGTTTGACTGAATCTAAATGTTGTTGACCAAAAATATTTGTATGGTGGTGGTTATGAGATTCTCCAATAACTTCATATAATATTCGTATTTTTGCATGTAAAAGACACATGTCTTTTTGTGGTTAATGGTGGCTTATGAGTGATGTGTTGTCAAGTTCTAGTGCATCATATAAAAGGTTTCGTGCAAGTAAATCTTCATTAGTTCAAGTATTATGTGTGAAAAGCTAAAGAAACTCTCTAGTCTAGTTCATCATTTTCGGTCCAAAAGGGGTACAAAAAGAGAGTGTTAATCTTGTTCTATCAAGTTGTTCTTGAAGGTACAACAATGTTCTAGTAGTGCTTTGTCAAAAACTTATGTTTTTCTTGTGATTTACGGTACAAATCATGACTAAAAGTATGTTCTTGAAGTTCTTTAATGACTTTCTATGTAACACCCCACCAGTGGCACTACTAAGCTAAATCACAATTTACGACTCTTAATTAATAACAACAAAAACCATTCAACATTATTCTCAACGAAACAACTCAATCAACATAACCCGCAACAACAAAGTCCTAACATCATATCACAACACATAATTAAAT
>JAOXNX010072284.1:0-10404 GCA_028566075.1 Solidago caesia | reverse complement strand
CAGGGGCGGTTGTCAATCACAAATTGCAACCCTTCAGCATTATCAAATTTAAAATAAAAACGACCCTGATTATTCAATACCACATCAACTAATCCATACTTTTTCCACAATCTAAAAGCATGAAAACGAACAAATGGAAAAGCAGGTCGTTTACCAACAAAACTACCAACAAGTGTCACCAACCATTTCTCACTTTGTTTAGCAATGAGATCATCAGGAATAATAGCATGTTTAGTACCTATCTCAGTGTAAGCAGGAGGAATGAAACGAAGCTTACCAGTTTGATTGATGATGGTAGCCTCCTTAAACAAATTAGCAAAGGTATTAGGAATGTGTCCATCCTTAGGACTAGATGGCCCATAATTATCCTTTGTATTTTGAGAGTCTTTGTTACTGTCCTCCAATTCAATCACAGGGCCACCAGAAGTAAATTCATTTGTTTTTTCCTGGACTATTGGATCAACAGTAAAACCAATTCCCACATTAACATCATTTGACTTTTGAGAAGTCAAACTATCACCATCATTTTCATTATTCAAACCCATCACCACTGCTTCTTCACGACATGAGCTTTTCGAATGAGCATTGGCCAGAGGAGACCCACTAGCTGTTGTACCTACAAATGGGTTAGCTTGACCCGAGAATGGAGACCCACCAAACCCACCACCACCCATCGTGGTGGTTTGTATCCTTTGTTGACAAAAATCTTTCAAACGATCAAATGAGCTAGCATCAGCCCCCCCACCCTCGTGCAAACCATAAGTAGGATACGGTCGTAAAGTAGGGGTGGTGTCACCACCATGCTCGGCAGCAGGTGGTGGTGGCATAGCTTTATCAAACGTAGGACTCGCATTTTCGACAAACCCCGAATCTTTCAAAGTCGCGTTTTCCATTGAACCATCACCCGACCCAACCTCTGACTCATGAGTAGCATCAACAGGTACCCCCTGGTGGTCGGCCGGGGTCTGCACACCCACCGGCGATGGAGGTGGAATGGTGGTATTAGGGTGGTCTCGGCTAGGAGAAAAAACAGGTTCAACCCCCGCTAAATCTTTTTTCTGGCCATCATCCATAGAAACCGACCCTACCCCCCTTCTAGTCGCTGCCATGGCCTCCTCTGGCCGGCCGGCGACCACCCCATGCACGGTGGTTGACGGCGGCGCAGTGGTGGTGCTAGGGTTTTCTTGGATTTTCTTTGGCGGCAAAGCATCAAATGAATCGGGAACCGTTTCAGCAGTACTGGAGGATGATCTTAGGTTGTATTTGGAATGATTTAACGATTGAAAGGATGCTTGAACAGAATCGGAATCGGTGGGCTCATCAATGAGGTTGAATCCCGTTTTTTTGGTCGGCGGTATATTAGCAATCTTGGATGTTTTTTTCACTGAATTTTTATTATTTTTAGTCATTAGTGGGATCGGAATTCAATGTGAAATAACAATTGAAATAAACAATGATTTTGTTGAATTTTGATCGAAAAAAAGGAGCTGCATGTGTTTAGAAAAAATTCGCCATTTTTGGGAGAAAAAACACATAGTACACCATCCTTGGGTTTTAGGGTTTAGGGTTTTTTTTTTTTTTTTTTTTTTTTGGGTAAAAGGGCATTTTAGCCCTTTGGAAAACCTTTTATTAATAAAGAAGAAATAATTACAAAAGTACTATGGGTATTCCCATAGGGGATGTACACTTTACAACAAACTTAATGCACATCCCAAACCATAAAACTATAGATAATATAAACTATTATCAATTTTTTATTACAATTTGGACAAAAAAAGTGGCAAAACAATAATTCTTCCACGTTGAAGCTCTTCTGCATATCATGTGTATCCCCTTTAGAACTCTTTAGCCCAAGCATGAAATAATGAAGATTGTGAAGCCCAAAATTTCGCAGCCCAATTCCATATATTCCAAGAATGATATCCATTGTCTTAAATCTATAATCTTGTAAAAAAATCCTAAGCCCAAAAAGCTTACAAGCCATAAAACCCTTTAGTCCAATTCTTTTCCTACTCACCTGCTTCTCAATTTTCCATCCGAAAATCCATTTCCATGCTAAATTCATTACTACATGCCAAAATAACAAACCAAAAAAACATAATAATATTACCAAAAAATCAATGTATCTCATTTCACTCCTTTGACTAATTAAAGTCAACACTTCTTGCACAACTTTATCAGAAAATTTATGCACTTTTTCTAAAAAAATAAAAGCCATCAAATTCCCTAAAACAACTTCAAAAAAATTCCCACTATCAAACCAAGCTCTGCACCATTCACTAAAGTAGAACTCATCCATCTTTTTCATATTTGCCCACCTTCCTTCCTTACTTACAAAATCAACAGAAACTACCAAATCCTCTATAAATCCAAAGTAACTTTTGATACCCAAAAATCTTATAATATAAACAGTGACATATAAAATTGAACCCACCATTTCATAACTTACACTAAAGTAAAGACAACATTTTGTACCCTGCCTTTGACCTACCAAAGTCAAATCTGCAACAATATTCCCATTTTCAAAAACACCACCATACCCAACCATTATCAAAAACATCCCTGCTGTAATAAATCCATTTTCAGACAACACACCATACCATCCTTTATAGCTAGTATAACTTATCACTTCTACCCCAAAATTAATACTCCCTAATGCACACAAGCAATCCATCACAGAATTTACCAATATTCTCATGCCAACCCATCTTTCTTTCTTACTTAAAATAACAACAGATGCAACCAATTCCTTTACAAATCCAAGATAATTTTTGATACCCAAAAGTCTAATCCAAACAAGTTCGAACACCCCACTAGATTCAATAACCCGACTAAGATAATCATGCTTTAAATAAAAAACATAACCCTGTTGTATAAAAAAGACCCAGAAAAACTTAACCAATGAATCAAAATCCTTACAAATTCTGCTAAAAAAAACCATCCTGCATGCCCGTATACCCATTTCAAGCTTAACCAAAAACCAAACTCTCAGTTTGCATACCCGGTACATACAAAGATACAGTCTCGATATTGTTACAACATATCCAAAAAACAGTTGATCAACAGCCAAATACAAGAAAGAAGCCCAACCCAGATCCCAATATCGAATCAAAAGACGTGGACTGACAGACCCAAACCTCAAAAAGACAAACACCAAAGACCGACACCATTTAGTACTCCAACTACACCAAATGGACAGCAAATAGGTAAAATGCAGTACCTGTTTGAAGAGACCGACACTTATACAAGAATACCAACTGGTACAAAAAGCTGAAAAGAAAACAAGGAACACTCCAATCCATGAGGGATTGAAATGTGACCAAACCAACAGAAATATCCCCCTTATAACTCCAAAGAATAAATGATAGGAGCATACTCCATGCAAAATTCTAGTCCTATCTCCTACTAATCCTATGCTAGCTTGGATAATAAAGAGCTTTTTAACACACACACACACATGCCAACAGGGAAATAAAGGCATAAGAAAATGAATGACAAAAGCCAACCTCCATCTCCCAAAGCCTTGTCTAATGGAAATAATACGAGCATCCACAGCTAGCACTAGACTCATAACCCCCCTTATAACACCCATCCTAACCAAAAGACTAAAAAATAAACTAGAAAAAGAAAAATAGATTGAAAGCATCATGGAACAAGCCCATAAAATACTCCATTCATCCCCACACACCTCCATTTCTATTTTCCAGACAGTAGCAGAAGCAATGCCAAACACCAAACCTGATCTCAACCTCTGACAAACAGAGAACAACCCACCATACTCCCCATACATACTTACATAATCATCCATTTCTAAGTAAAAACTCCCACAGAAATCCATTTCTACCAAATCATTACCCAACCTACTATTTACATAAAACATTATACCAAACCTAATTTTTGCCCAGATTCACAATTTTTATCCTTGAAACTCTCTTCCAAAACTAAACCCCACATCCTAGCAGCATCTGCAGATCTAAGGGATGGTTTAATATTTAAACCCATCAGCCTTAATCTAACTACATCCTTAATTACACTACATAAATCATTGACAGATCTTTCCTTCCCTTGGAACATTCTAAGATTCCTTTCTTGCCATATATAGTATACCATCGCCCCTAACACCAACCTCTTTATTATACTCCAAACTGATTTATTGACAGGCATATTCTCAATAAAAATGCACAATTCACTCCAACCATTAGGGGCCCCTTCCATTTTTGCCATCCGCTTCAATTCACCCCAAACCTTCCTAGGATAATCACATTGAAAAAACAAATGTTGATGAGAATCCACCTGTTTTTTACAAAAAACACAGCATACACCTCCTTTTTCTTCCCAAGGACTAAGCCTGTCTTGGGTCTTTAGCTTTCTCTTCAAAGCAAGCCATAGCATTAAGGAGTTTCTAGGGATACATTGACTAAACCAAACCCATTTAGCCCATTTGACCTTCTGTCCTTCCAGCTTCAAATCAGACCAGACACTTTTAACAGAAAAAGACCCAATATTTCCACCTTTATCTTTCCAATACATTTTGTCTCTTTTATCAGGAACTAACACAGGTGGATGCATCCAGAAAAGACATGGAAATTTAGATTCCCATCCACTTG
The DNA here is from genome assembly GCA_028566075.1 of Solidago caesia. Classification (NCBI taxonomy): domain Eukaryota; kingdom Viridiplantae; phylum Streptophyta; class Magnoliopsida; order Asterales; family Asteraceae; genus Solidago; species Solidago caesia. Next base: position 5,797 of record JAOXNX010072284.1, on the reverse strand, counting down.
GCCAATTCCATTCCCCATTAACTATTACATCAGACACCTTAGATTTACTACTAAGCCCCCCTTCATATATATCTCTATTAGTCACCAGCCTACACAGGGGCCCTAGAGGATGCCAATTATCAAACCATAAAGATGTCTCTGTACCATCACCAATCTGAGTAACCATAAAGTCTCTAAGGATTTCTCTAGTAGACAAAATCTTTCTCCAGCTCCAACAACTACTATCCATAGCTTTTACTTCCCAAAAATTTTTATCTTTCAACTTCACATTTTTAATCCATTTCACCCAAATGGAATCCTTCCCACTCACAATATTCCAGACATGCTTAGATATTAAGGCCACATTCCATAAATGAAGTGGTTTAAGACCTAGCCCACCTTGCGCTCTTGGTAAACACACATCTTCCCATCTGACTTTTGCCTTCCCTCTCTTCATATCACCCCCACACCAGAGGAATCCCCTGCACAAACTCTCCAAATCATCAGAAATACCCTTTGGCAAGATAAATACTGATGCCCAATACACTTGGATGGATCTTAAAACTGATGAGATCAGTTGTAATCTGCCAGCAAATGTCAGAGATTTATTTCTCCAGTCTTTGATTCTTTTCTTTACCTTATCAATAAGAATAGAACAATCCTTATTATATAATCTTTTAGACAATAAAGGCACTCCTAAATACCTTACTGGTAGCTCCCCTGTTTTAAAAGGTAATACCTCAGAAATCCTTTCCTGCACACTACCTTTCACATTGCCAAAGAACACCGTGCTCTTCTCCATACTAGCAACTAAACCAGATACCCCACTGAATTCCACCAAAGCTTTCTTCAGTGTTGCAACAGAATTTTGGTCACCATGACAAAATAACATTAGATCATCAGCAAAACACAGATGGGTTATCTCACTCTTCTCACAACCCCAATGGTATTCAAAATCATCACTAACTTCTATCTGTCTTCTTATCATAAGTGTCAAAACTTCCATCACCAAAGTAAATAGATATGGAGATAAAGGATCTCCCTGTCTTAGCCCTCTCATTCCTTTAAAAAATCCCTTGTGCTCCCCATTAACAACTACAGTAAAGCTTGGAGAACTAATGCAATTCATTATCCATTCAATCATACATGAGTGAAATCCAAACCAAACTAGGCAATCCTTTAAGAAACTCCACTCCACAGAGTCATAAGCTTTTTGAATGTCAATTTTAAAGGCACATCTGGGGGAGCCTCTCTTCCTATGATAATTCCTCATTAATTCTTGAGATAGCAGAATGTTGTCACTTATCTGCCTATTGGGAATAAACGCACTTTGGTTCTCATCAACAATATCCTCCAAAACCCCTTTAATTCTGTTACAAATGACTTTGCTAATGCACTTGTATAGTACATTGCAACATGATATGGGCCTGAAATCAGAAACCTTTTGAGGAGTTTCTAATTTTGGCACTAAGGCAATTATGGTAGCATTCACTTCCTTTAACAGCTTTCCATTATAGAAATACTCTTTAATTGCAGCACATACCTCTTTCCCCACAACATTCCAAGAAGCTTTAAAGAATTTTGAAGAGAATCCATCCGGGCCAGGTGCTTTTTCATCATCAATATCAAAAAGAGCTGCTTTAATTTCTGCATCAGAAATCGGCCCAATCATTTCCCAAGCATCAACTTCTTTCACCTTCTTAATGAATAACTCCTGTGGATTCTGGATTGGCCTCACTTCTTTACTTGTGCCCAAAACACTCTGAAAATGAGCAACAAACTGCTCACCAACCTGCTGCCCAAAGAAAATATCACCATCCATGCTCATGACACTCTCAATTCTGCTTCTATTCTGCCTTCCCTTAACTGTCTTATGGAAGTATTTAGAATTAAAGTCACCTTCCCTCAGCCATTCTACCTTAGCTTTCTGCTTTAAAAACCTTTCCTCATCAAGGACAGCATCATTATATGCCCTTAGATATACAGCTTCTTCAAATCTCAAATCCTTATTTGATGGATCACTTGCAACTGCCATCTGAACATTACTCAACTCTTTTCTCAAGCTTCTTACTTTTTCAAAAAGATTACCTTGATTAAAATTTAGCTTCCTCAAAGGGCCTTTCAGTTGCTTCATCTTAGTTACAACAGAGAACATATGACACCCTCTAATATCCTCCTCCCACACTTTACTAACCAATGGTAAAAATTCATCTTTATAAGCAAGATAATTAGCAAATTTGAAAGGCTTTACCTTAGATTTTGCTATCTCAGGCATACACAAAACCATAGGACTATGATCTGATCTAAAGAATGGTAAAAACAGGGCATTAGCAGTAGGAAAATCTTGTATAAACTTTTCATTTCCCATTATTCTGTCAAGCTTCTTTAATACCCCAGTATGCTTCCCTGGTGCCTGGTTCCACGTTAAATGCAAGCCCGATTTACAGATATCATCCACCTTTAACTTACTAACACATTCTCGAAATTCATCCATGCTTTTAGTTATACCAGATCCCCCAGACGAATGTTCACTTGGGCTCAATGTAGCATTAAAGTCACCAGCTAGAACCCAGGGAAGTTTTTTAACAAAACACTTATGCAACTCCAACTTCTTCCACAATTCTCTTCTTGGCACCATTCTATGATACCCATAAATAAAAGAACAGTAGAAGCCCTTTTGACAATTGACAGGTTCTACATAACAATTTATCACTTGGGGATGTTGATCCAACACCATAATTCGAACTATGCAAGGATCCCATCCTACTAATATTCTAGTTCCCCCACTACAAACACTACTATTAGATATCCATTGCCACTGCCCAAACATCTTAGCAGCAACCTTAGCTAAATTATTTTTATACAAATGAGTCTCACTAAAACAGCAAACACTGAAGTCATCACTATGCATTAACCTTAATACATCTTTTTGGTTAGGTGTATTTGACAGCCCTCTAACATTCCATATCAACATTTTCAATAACATTTAAACAGAATTTGGAATAGATGCACCTGAAATCACTGCTGGTACCCTTCCTCCATCATCATTATCAACAGACATGAACTGTCCCATTCCTCCCTGATCAGACTCTACATCCTCAAACTCTTTCACAGGAGTAATTCCATTTTCCATACATTTAGCAACATAATAGTCATATTGCCCACAATTCCATTCATCAATTGTGCTTCTATCCGGGACCTTCTCTCCATTAATAAACACCATAACAGCCTCTTTTTGGAATTCATACAGCATGTACTCAGAATCCCAGTCATCATCCTCCTCAATCACTTTGTCCTGCATACCTACATCTTCATTATACTCATCCAAAACTGCAAAACTGTTCTGGGTTTTAACTTGGTTATTCTTCACAGATTCACCTTCTGATTTCTTATTAACATCCCTTCCATCATGAACAACTCTATATGCTACCTTATTGAAATTACTTTGCTGTTGTTTGTCCCCATAATTCTCCCTACTCTGGGCTCTAGAATATGAGGTTCCAATTTCACTGACCTTCTTGAACTTGGCATTGGAACTGGGACCATCATTTTGATTCATAGTATTATCTTGCAGTTGTTGCTTAGAAGAATTTTTCTGCAATCTGTCCTTTACAGGACCCAAAGACCCTTTTGTTTGAAATACCTCCTCTTTGCTATTATTCTGTCTACCCCTTTCATTATTACCCCTGTTTCCCAACCTATCAAACACATTTTTCTTCAAACCCCCACCATTAATATACCCCTGCTGCTTTCCCCAATCTTTTTGTCTATTATAAAGTTTCCTCCCATTCTGATTATGACTATTACCCACTCTGTTTTTCCTTTCCACCATTACAAACCCTTCCTCATCTTCATCTCCGTGAACCTCATTACTTTTATTCCCCACCTTAACTTTTATAGAATCTTTAAGGACTTGAGCAGCAATTTCCTCTGCAGTTTCTGGCCTTTCTTTACATTGCTTTGTTCTATGACCAAAAGTCTTACAAAAAGTGCATAATGGGGGTTTCCACTGATAACTTACTGGGAATTTAACAACTCTTTCACTTCTTAATCCCACTGCTGGAAATATTGCTTCTATTTCATTAGGTAGCTCTTTATCTGCCAACACCTCAACCAACACCCTAGCAAATCCCATTCTTCCTGTCTTGTTGACACATCTATCCATAGTGACTTTGTCCATCAACAATGGAACACCTATAAAACTCAACAACTTGCTAATACATAAGCCATTCCAAAGTTCAAGCCCCAATTGGTGTAAACACACCCAAATGTGAATTTTTGTAGGCTCAATCTTCTGCAAACCAGAACCAGGTTCCCACTCACTTAGCATCAGAGGAACATTTTCTATTAGCCATGGCCCATTTTCTAAAACTTCTTTCATGCCCTTCTCTTCCTTGAACTTAAAAAAGAAAAAACCAGATGCATTCTTAGACACATCAATCAACCCATATGCCCTCCATAATCTTCTAACATTAGCACAAACAACTTGGTATTCCATTGATGTTCCTACAAAATAACCACAGAGATGAAGAGAGACAACCTCTTCACAAACCTTTAATTCTTCTTTTGAAAAAATAACTCTAGTTAAACCATCCTCACAAGTACTAGGAGCCATATAACTTAACTTTGCATGAGTTTCTTTATTTGCCTTCTTTATTAACTCAACAAAATTAACTTTTGAATCCTTCCACACATTCCTAACATTACTCTTCTTTACCTGATCCCCACCAGCTGCTCCATCACCTTCTTTCCCAGTTTTATCCACACCATTAATCTTCACAGAACTTGCACCCGAAATACCCATCTTGTTTTTGATAATTTCCTTATTCATCCCTTCCTTCTCAGGACACATAATGTAAGGTAAGTTTGGGTCAAGAGAATTCACATTTCTACCCAATTTAGCTTTAGTCTCATCATTCATCTCCATTTCACTATCTTCCTCACTATCCACATCTTCCACCTCAATCCTAACCATATTATTCTCCTTATCAATGGGGAATTCTTCATCATCTGCTACTCCATCCCTATCCCCACTCCTGTCACTATCAACCTTCCTTTGTTCATCCCTACCCAGTTTAACATTTTCACTATAGCTTATGCTTCCCGACCCAATATTATCAATTATTTCACTTACATTCACATTATCAACATAAATTTCTTGACCAGCAGATTTATCAACACTAACACCCAAATTTGAACCATTAGAACAAGCATCAGGTTTTGAAGAGCTTACCATATTTGCTGAACTTGAATCATGAAGTTTGTTACCAACCATATTATCCACAGGATCTCCTTCCTTAGCTGCATCCATATCCTGATTATCTTTGTAGATAACATTCACAAATTTGTCTGAAAACACAAATCTAGTGATATCATTCCTTCCTTTCTTTGAGGATTTCTGAAATCGTTTAGGTTTAATTGACAAGGATTTTACTCCATCTTTTTCAATCATTTGAGAAACCTTAGCTCTTCTCTGAGCCCGAATTGTTGCAGGGGATGAATCAATTTTTGGCGGTGGCTGTGAAAACCCAGAAACAGGGGTATGGTATTTTTCATTTTCATTCAAATCACCTGGATCTGGGGGAATCGGAGTATTAATCACTGTTTCAGGCGATGGATTCATTAGATACAAATAAGAAATCGAAGGGAAAAATCACGGGAAAAGGATTAATTGGAGAATTTTTTGATCAGGAAAAAAAATCGCCAATGAGAGAGAAATTTTAGAGTGAGAAAGTTAGAGAAGGGTTTAGGGTTTAGGGTTTAGGGTTTAGGGTTTAGGGTTTAGGGTTTAGGGTTTAGGGTTTAGGGTTTAGGGTTT
>JAOXNX010072214.1:0-10409 GCA_028566075.1 Solidago caesia | reverse complement strand
CACTCCCCGTATCATGTTATACGGGGCGTGTAAGAAGAGAATGACACATCTGATTCTCTGACAATGCACCTAATTAAATGTTTTTTTGGACGCATGTTAATTAATGCATGTGTATACGCCCCGTATACATATATACGGGGCGTGTAAAGGGTGTGTGATGGGTGTTTAAATAGCAACACCCTTTAAATTGTGTATTTTTGTTTAATAAATTATTATTTTGAGAAATAGATATGAAATGACTAATTGAGGTTATAAGGAAAATGATTTGATATAAATGGACTTAAAGATGATTGCTAATAAATTTTTTCTTGTACCATTTATAAAATATGTTGTGTTAAATTTTAAATCTCTTCTTTATAATTTAAACTAGGTAATACCTCGTTCATCGAACGGGGCATTTAAATAATCGAATTATTACTTTTGAATATAAACGGTGATAATAATAGGTAGTCTTATATTATCTTTAAAAAACATGAATTGTGTCATCCTATCGTATCTGATAATTAGAGAGATACTTAGTATTCAATGGTGTTGAATGTTTGTCATCATTAGAATGTTAGTTCTATTGAAAAACTTACTTGTCTTTGGATTCAAAGGTCGGGAGTTTAAAAAATTTAAAATTTAATGGATATTTATTTGAATGCTTATTTGTCACATTTATAATTGAAAAAAACATGAAAACAACACATAAGACAAAATCCTATGTGGTAATGACAATCTATAAAGGTTGGCATATAAGATCTTGAAGATAAAATTTTTATATATAGAGAGAGATTATGATATATGGTATTTTTGTTTTTGACTAAGATAGCGTTTAAATTTATTACCTTTTTGCTTTACATTTGTTTGTAACATATTATATTATATGGTTCTGGTTCAAATAAAACAACTATTAAAGTAAAATAAATAAAACAATCTTTTTCACTTAACTAAAAATCGTTGTGCATCATGAAAATCTTCGTGCATCATTGTATATATTTGTGTTTATGAATCTTCGTGCATCAACTTTATCATAATCTAATGATCAAGATCTTATCTTACATGTTTTACTTTAATACTTGTTTTACAATAACCAACTTCTATATTATATTTTATTTCTTTATAAAAATTCTAGCCTTTTTATTTTTAGAAATGGTGGAAAATAAAAAGATGCGAATATACTACTTTTATAAAAATTCTAGCCTTTTATCCGCCGCAACACACGGGTACCATGCTAGTATTATTAGATTATTATTAATATTTTTATTTACATATCCTTACTTTATCTTTATTAGATATTCTCACAATTTTACTAACAAACTTCGATAATATACTCCGTAAAATATTAGGAAACAATAAGTTTGTATAGGCAAACATGAGAATTACATCTTAATATTATATTATTAGATTACGATTAATAATTTTATTTACATATCTTTACGTACTTTATCTTTATTATATATCCTCACAATTTTATTAACAAACTTCATATAATATACTCCATAAAATATTAGGAAACATAATTAGTTTGTAGACAACATGAGAAATTATATATTTTTTCATCAAAGTGTATCAAAATTTTCAACTAAAAATTCCAGTTTTATAAAAATTCCAGTTTTATATCTATTTATCTTTTTTTGTAATTTTTTTTTATTTTTATATTAGTTAACTATATATTTATTTGGATAAACTTACGTAGCAAAAGATAAAGAAACTGAATAATTTTGATTGGGTTTCAGTGGACGACTAAATTATGCATGCACCGTGGGACCTACCGTATCTGTGTGTTAGAAATTGAATAATGTTGATTGGGTTTCAAAGGACAAAACATGACGGGTCATATTTTGTCTATATGAAAGACCTTTGCTTATACGAAGTTTGCAAATTTAATACGGAGATAACTGCGACAAGATGAATAATGATATATGGTAAAAATGGATAATTAGTCAGGCATCATTTAGTTTCAAAATAATATCATTACTATTATATAAAGCAAATGTTTCCCATCCAATTTTTTTTTCCAACTTTTAGACTTTAAAAAAATCCAATATGTCTTTACTAAATTAACTTACAAGTACTAGCCATGAGCCTATTGAATACCCAAAATAACAACATATATCTCTTAACTCTTAAAATAATTACATTACCTCCTATACATCAATAACCTACACTATTCATCGTCGCCGCCACCACCAATTGCCACTACCACATTATACAAAATGAACATTTTAAAAAGTATATTAAACAAAGTGAACTAATTTGTAAGTACATTTGTGTGTTTGCTTAAAAGAAATACATTACATAAAATGAACTTTTTTAAAAGTACATTATATAAAAGTGAATTTAACCATTTTAAATAAAATATAATATTTTAAAAGTTTGAAAAGAAAAACTTTGGGTGATAGAAATTTCTCATAGATAGGTTTAAATTGAGGATCTATTCTGCGAGGGGCTTTCTAACGCGGACCCAGTTAAAACAATGTATGTTAGACCTTCTGTCATTCACACTTAAAAAAAAGCGCTACACATATGTAATCTTAGGCCCCTCCTAATGGGGAAATTCTCACGCCGTTCTGGGGCATTCTCACCGCGTTCTCACGCCACCAATGGTACCCCCCGCCGTTCTGGAATCGTTCTCGCGTTCTCCCAAGAACATCGATGGCACGACCGCGTTCTGGGAAGCGTTCTGGTGAGAACGTGGCTTTGTGTGTGTGTGTGTATGTGTTAAATATATGTATATATGTGTGTATATATATATATATATAGAGAGAGAGAGAGAGAGAGTGTGTGTATGATGTGGCGATGATGTGACAGTGAAAAGTTGAGAATTTGGGGAGAATGGTGGTATTGTTGGTAGAGACTAAATTCTGGGTAACATTCTCAAATTCCCACTGGCACATCAGCGCCACATCATCCCTTCCTCCTTACACTTTTTTGTCTTCCTTCACTAATTTTCACTTTTTAGCCTTTCATAAGGATAAAATCTGACTAAATACTTAATTTAAATATAATTATTATCTAAAAATTTAAATAAAACGAATGTCGACAGAAGTCTATGACAATATAATGGACTACTTTTTTAGACCAATATAATCTAAACCAACTCATCTAAAACACAAAAGGTCTTATCTAAGGATGTTGTCAAATATTTGAGTTGTTACATATAGCTTTTTCTTTTATATATGGATCAAAAGCTACCTAAAACAAAATCTGAAAATTATATTAATGAAAAAGTAATAATCTAAACACCTTTTAGAGTTTTATAGATCAAGTGGTTAACACTTTTATCTTTAGAGACAAAGATACAGGGTTCGATCCTTATTCCTTGCAAAGTCAAGGATTTTTTTTCCTATCTTAGGTAGAACCAGAAACAGTGTCTCTATCTTAGGTACGGGTAAGGTTGTCTACATTTCAACCTTCCCCATACATCCGTTATAAATGATATTGGGACCTATAACCCATAGTCCGTAGATAACAGTATTGGGAGCTACTTACTTACTTAGTTTCATGGAACTTTGTCATGCGGAATTTCAACATTGTGCATGATACCTGGATGGTTGTGAATGAAAGAAACAATGCAAATAACAATAGAAATTTCAATAAGCCCTAAAAGGGTGATCGGAAACAAGACTTCAAGAGAATTATCTCTTTCTTTTTATTTCATATTCAACGACTAAATAAAACCTTGCAGACAACTATATATGTAATACCCCAACTACGACGGAAGATCGAGATGCCACGAATGCACAATATGACGTGGAATTACATAGAAATATCTAAATGCTCATGTACTCGCATCTGTACGAGCACAACAAATAACAAATGAACATGTACAATTCGAAATAAGATATTAAATGTTTTACAATATCCATCCCCAAATAGGAAGCATACAAGACATGCAGCCTGAAAGTCAAAGTCCATTCATGCTCCCGCTCTAGCTACCTTAGCCATGAAATGTATAATAAAATATGTCAACACGAGGTTAGTGAGTTCATAAGTTTTGTACGAAGAACTAATAATGAACATGAAAACCTATCGATTCTTTATGAACATAAGCGTTTGTACAATATATAAGAGCGTAAAGTTACATGCCAATGTCTCGAACACACAAATAAGCACGCAATCACATAAATGTACCTAATGCACATAAGAGCTGGGACTAGTACCATGAACCATCCCAAGGGCACTAATGAACGAATTCCATGAACACATGCCGACTTGATACCAAGTAATGAACATGTACGAGTAACTCTAAAAGGAACAACTCAATGAACAGTTGTTACACCCCAAAATTTGTAGTATTATTATAGGGAAAATCTAATATGCAACAGACTGCATATGCAAACACCCCTTTCAATAAAAAAATCTAACCCTTTTAATTTAAATAATAAACATGTTTGCCCTTGAATTTCACCTTGCTGCAGCCAATATTTATGCAGTCAACTGCATATATCAATTCCCCATTATTATATTACTAGAAGTAATATAGTAAGTGAAAAGACGATAAAGTTATGAAGTCGTATATTATTATTATTATTATTATTATTATTATTATTATTATTATTATTATGGAGTGAAATAGTGAATATTAGATGGACCAGCTGATAGGCTAACGGATATAATTTTAATTAGTTCTAAAAATAAATTTATATATCTCCTTCTCTTAAAGAGGAGAACTTTGGCCTATGTCATATAAGCTTACTTGGCATGCAATCACGTTGTCCACATCAGATTATGAGGTCAGGGGGTGACGGTTTTGCTGTGTTTTCCATGGTGAATATACTATGTGTTTTGCACTGATATACTAAATATAGTATACATGCCCATCGATTCCTCAGGATATCCAATCCATTGTGTATGAATCGAGACTTTCTCGCATCAGGAATCAGAAAGTCAAGAGGTGATGATGAAAATATTTGAGCATTAATGGGTTTTGGACCTATAGCCCCCATTTTTTCAAAATGCATTAAATGGTGATGGACATATAGCCGGCCTGGTAAAAAAAATATTATGTCTTCCCCCTCACATGTAAGATGTAAAATATAAGATACATGCACGTAGATATAGATATTTTCAAAAGGGCCTTACTCGCCGCCTGAATCCCTGTCAGTTTCCCATCATTCAAACTTTCGAAATCATCTCCTCTCACGTCTCACATACATGTGAACAGTGTATGAGAGTAAGTTTATATAGATATAGATATAGATACATATACACTTGTGGATATTTGTGGATATAAAAGGAGATACTTCCATTCTGTCTGCTCATTTTCATCATCATCCGTTTCAAATTTCAAATTCCTGGGTTTTCAAATGGCAAACAATACGATTAATTATCTCAGTGAGATCAATGAATCCAAAGATTTTTGGAACGTCAAAGTTCGTGTCATCAAGAAATGGGCACTAAGCTGGAGATTGGATCTCATATTCATCGACGAGAATGTAAACATGTTTGATACATATATATATATATATATATATATATTTTTTGTTTTACTCATTCAATGGTATAATATTTCAATGGTTTAATACAGGGTGGAAAGATGCAAGGATATGTTAAGCAAAAGTTGATGGCGGACTTTGACTCCCTCCTTCAGGAGGATTCTGTTGTGGTCATCAAAAAGTGTGGTGTGGGGGCGCAAGACGACCGTTTCCCTGTATTGGAGGTGAAAAAAAAATCAACTTTTACAAGTGTACTGAAGTTATCCCTGCTGTCAGGTGGACCGGTCACCCTTATGGTTTTCAGTTCACAAATCTTGAAGAAATAAATGAGCATTTGATGGGTTAGGTTCTAACAATTGGTCAGGCTCACATACCCTCCAGTTGAGTACACTCCTTTTATCATACCATTGTACACTTGTAACTGTTTTTGCACATATCCTTTTGTAGATGTTATAGGAACCATTTCATGGTGTGGCAACATGGACATCTTCAAGAACCATCTCGGGAAGGAAACGAAGAGGCTGCATCTCGACCTTCAAAATCTGGAGTCAGTTCTATTTTGTTTGAAAACAAATCCACCCATTGGGGCTTCAAATTTATTACTTACCAGGTTTGGGTACAGGGGTACGGTGCTACGGTGCACTTTCTGGGCTGACTTTGCTGTGCAAGTTTCCACCTATGTTGCTGCCCATGGTCGTAGTATGGAGCGTATCATTTTGATTATTCAACATGGGAAGATCAAGAAATGGGCAGGTCAGTTTGTTTTGGGATTACCACTTTCTCTTGCAAAAAGTACTTTGTGTTTAAATAATGCTGACATATGACATATTTATGCTGCCTTCTCAGAAACAATCACTGTACAAAACGACATGTTTGGTACCTGTGTGTTCCTGGATCATGACATTGATGACATCAACAATTTCAGGAGGAGGTAAATACTTGTCATATAGATATTTCAGTCATTGTTACAATGGATATGTTTCTGATGCAAAAAACCTTGTCGTTTTTAGGCTTATAAAAAAACAGGGTGGTCATGGAAATTCCCAGAGTATCGTCAGCAGTCAGACAAATTACCCTGCTCGTAATGAGTTCATTGTGAATGCCAACCGGAAAAGTGTCGAAGATATCAGAGAGATCGAACTTGTCCGAACAATAAACGATGACCCAAATGTAACATAAATTCGTCACCAGTCTTAAATACAATGTCGACCTTACATATAACTCATCGTTCCTGACCATTTAAAACAAAGGTCATGATGTGGAAATGAGATTACATTCACAGTGACCAACATATTCCTTCAGAACTGCGTGCCAGTTTCCGGGGTCCTGTAAAGGTCACTGAAATGGGAAGGTCATATGATGGTCACTGAAGTTTTCTTCCTTATGTTTGTCACTGAAGGTGTAAATAAAAAAACCTGTAACAAGGTTTTTACTCAGTGACCGCTATGAACAAATTACGTCACCTAATACGTATTTCAGTGTCCCTTTATAACTTAATATTATACTCAGTTAAGAAATCACCCATGTGTTTTAACTTAAAACTTTACACCTTTGAAAACAGTTGCCTCTAAAAGTGGAATGTGTTGTGCTCTGTACAATCAAACTATTGGAAGAAGAAGTTGGATGGTATTACCCTGCTTGTCTGAAGTGTAAGAAAAAGATAAAGAATAAGGCTGATTATTTGAGAGATGCCCCTAATCCATCCCCCGCTGTTGAGGCTGCTCCTGCTGAGAGTCTGTGGTGCCCCAAGTGCAACTGCGAGGCTCATTCTGTCATTCCAAAGTATGTGTTATATTCCGCCGTTATATTTATTTTAAAATTGCTGAACATCTAAAGAAAACTTTGTGATGTTCTCAGATTCAGGATTCAATTTCGGGTGCAAGATGCAACCGGGACTATTTCCTTTCTGATGTTTGACACAGAGGTGAGCCGCCTTACAGGACTATCTGCCACAGATATTCGTGAGAGGCAACTTAAATCGCATGATGAAAACACTTTCCCTCATGAACTTGATGTCCTGAGAGACCGCCTCCTTGCCTTTAAGATTGTTGTCACAGACTACAATGTCCGTTATAAATACTATATTTACACTGCAAACAAAGTTTGTGACGACCCTGATATCATAAAGGAGATGCTCGGTGAAGATGCTGTCAGCCAGGTATTCTATAAACAAACTTAACAAATAAGAATAATGCAATTGATTTAATCAATTATTCATAACATCATGTAGTGTACCCCGGAGCCCGCGAGTGCGGAGATCATCAAGCTTTCAGAGTCTTCACAGACTGCAGTGGACTCCAAGGTTTGTAACACATTCTAAGCATAACATACTTATAAATATATTCATATTTACAAATATGAAGTTCAAAAAAACTTCAAAAAGTCTTTCTTGGAATTTTTGCTAGGATGCTGCATCGGTTACCGGAGATTCTTTGACTCAGGAAACGGAAAAGGACTCGGGCACCAGACCCTTGCTAAAACGACCCATCAAAAAAATAATTGACAAAGTCTTTGCAGACGCGGATGCTTCTGCAACCAAAAAACTAAGGAAGAAACTGGAACCCTATGATGACTAAAAAACGATGTGAAAACTCTCGTCATAACCTGTACTTTTGAAACTTACAACAGGATGACATGAAGTTTATGAAGTATGTTATATGTATTGTCTGTAGTTGTTGGCTTCTTTTTTTAAGTGCTTTTGGTGTTATGTAACCCCGAATACTGTAACTAAGAACTGCCTCTAATGGCATATCTTTTGGAACTCTTTGATTGTACCACCGGACGTATGATCCGCTAATATAATATTTGAACTCTTTGGTTGTATTAAATTTTTCATGAATCAATCTCATAGCTCAATATTATAACTAAATCTCAAAAATCAATCCTCCATTCAGATTCTGGAGATTTAGATTGGCTTTAGAATTTCATGAAATATTTCACCGAATCAAATACTGATATTCCCTGCGTTGAAACGCTCGCTGAAGTACTATTTTTACCTTCAGTGAAGCCGATTTTTAGTTTCGGTTAACGATTTCTCAAATTATCAAGTACATAAGTAGTTAACTTGTGTTTTTAATATTTACCTATATTGGGTTCAATGGTCCAACACCCTAATAAAAAATCACTGAAGGATTCACTGGAGCATACCTGGAACAAAACTGGAAATCCTTACTGAATATATTCCTGTAGCATAACTGGAAGGGTTCCTGGATGTCTCACTGGTCTACCATCCTGAGATATAGAGACTGACGGCTTCATTGTGATAATGATGAAGCAGGTTTCCATGGCCACTGAGAGACTATCTGAGGATATGATAGCCACTGAAGTTCTCACTGACACCCACTCAGTAAAGGATTCACTGAAATATTCAATGCTCCATTCAGATTCTGGATATTTATACTGGTTTCGGAATTTCCTGAAATATTTAACTGAATACAATACTGATGTTCCCTTCAGTGAAACGCTCACTGACGTACTATTTTTACCTTCAGTTGCTGGATATTTATGTTGGGTTATCGATTTCTCAGATTATCAAGTACATAGGTAGTTAACTTGTGTTTTTAATGTTTACCTATATTGGGTTCAATGGTCCAACACCCTGAGAATAAATCACTGAAGGGTTAACTGGAGCATCACTGGAACAATACTGGAATGGATTACTGTATGGATCACTGTATCATAACTGGCATGATTGACTGAAGGACTCACTGGTCTATCATCCTGCGATCTAGGCACTGAGGGGTTCATTGTGATAAATTAACTGAAGGGTTCACTGGCCACTGAGGAAATCTCTGAGAATATGATAGACACTGAAATATTCACTGACATCGACTCAGTGATGGTTTCACTGAAGTATTCAATGCTTCCTATAAATCAGTTATATTCGCTGAACTATCACATCATTGATCACTAGAGCCTAAATGGAATGAATTACTGAATGGTTCACTGGTCTATCATCCTGAGATCCATATACTGATGGGATCACTGAGTCGAGCATAATATATATAAATCAACTATGTTCGCTGAACTACCACTCCAGTGTCAATTCGCTGACGGCACACTTCAGTTTTGAGGATTGAACCTGACCCTTCAGGCTTGATCACTGAAGACACCCTTCAATATTAAAATTAAAATTACCTTATAATATATATGACAAATGTATCCTTTATTTAAATCCACGTGTCAACCTAAAATAAAACCAAATGTACGGTTTTTGGGGGGTTCTAAAGAGGTGCAGGGACTGGACTGGGCTTTCAAACGTCCCGAACATTAAATGCAGACGCCAATACTAATACATATACTGATTTCAAAACCGATAATCATTAAATATAATTTAATTTTTTTTACATATACATATAAAAATATAATCCCCATTCATCGTCATCTTCTTCATTCCCTGCGAAAAAACACAATACCCTAAATATATCAAAGACCTTCAGTTTCCATTTATACAAAAATTAAAATGGCACCAAAATCCAACAAAGAAAAAAACCTCCTTAAACCCAACAAAGATAAAAACCTCCTTAAAGCCATCTACCAGCCTGCCGCCACTGTCAAACCTGCACCAGGTACCTTTCTAACCGCTGCAGAAATCAAGATTAATGCAAACAATTGGATGGCCAGGTTGGTTGGCCTTCATGACTCCACCTCATTAATAGGGCAAATTACTGCTTTTTTCAAAACCTGCCCTCTTCATGGAGCCCTAACCCTAAATCCACATCAATTATACCACGACTATCTTTGCGAGTACTGGTATACTGCCCGATTGGATGACGATGAACAAACCATCAAATTCACTCTGAAGGATGGGGCCAAGGAATGCTCGATTAATGCAGAAACCATCAGAGATGTTCTTCACCTCAACTACTTTGTTGCTGAACAAAATGAACTGCCTGTGCATCCCCCACCGGGTACTAATTACAGGGAAGTGCTTCTTCAGATGGGACATACAGATATCACTGACCCAAACGGTGAGTTGAAGACGAAGGG
>JAOXNX010072205.1:0-10409 GCA_028566075.1 Solidago caesia | reverse complement strand
TGGAAATTAAATACCTGTGGCCACCCCAAATATGCCTAGGGTAGGACTCGAACCCCTGACCTCTTGTGAGGAAAAAGGTCTCCTTGCCACTAGACCATTTGGTGATGGTTGAACTTCCTAGTTAATAATAATAATTGAATTAATTAAACATGCTCCGTTAGTCGTTACTTATTTTCGTAGCCCCCTAACCGTAACAAGATCTATGACGGGCCATCTGTTGGCCCGTTTTGCATACCCATGTTTATGCTGCTTTTACATTATTTCATTTAACCCATTGATTCCTGGCCCAATTCTTAACGGGCATAATTCGCAATTCACAACAATTTTTCCTTTATCTGAGAAAGTATAGCTATGTTATCTCCTTTAATTAAATAATCTCCCAATGTAACTAAAATGTTGTTTATAGTTTGACTAGAAAATCTCCATCGATTAATATATATTCAAATGACTAAACTAAAATGTTTTCTATAAAACACTTATTAATAAATTAAGCATTTTTTAAATAAAAAACATAAAAAGAGAAAAAGTTAAATTTAATTTTATATGTATTTTATATTGTTAATTTATTAAAAAAATGTAATTAAATGTCATAAAAATAATTTTACATTAAAATAAAGGAAAGAAATAAAATTATATTCAAACTATGTAGGGTACATCAGCCATTTTGCATTTTGAACTTTTAGGTAATTTAACAAGTACTTAAACTCCTTATAAGATGTATAGATTACCAAACCGATTTTGCTTCTTGGATTAATTGGGAAAAAACATTCTCAAGTATTCAAATACTTTAAGCATTTTTACGCTTATAAAACTTTTTCTTTCACTCACCTACTATACTTAGGACAATTCTAAAAACACAATATCAATGAACTTAGGTTTTTCTATGTTGCAACTTCAATCAAATAAGGATAGTTTCTTTCGTTGATAAACTATTCCTGTAAGATGAAATCCAGTGCGGCTTTCTATTTATTTCTTAATTCTTATCAATCAATTCATGTTTCTGTACAAAGTGTTAGACCCTACGTTCCAACTCTGTATATGCTACTATTCCACTACAAAGCATACAATAGGCTTGATGCACCTTACGATTTCATATGAGATGGCGATTGAGACGATATCAGTTTGCTGCTAGCTAGGACGAGATCCGTATCTTACCTAGTCGATGAGATACGGGACGGTATCAGTCCCCCATGCCCATCGCTAGTCTTAATACGGTACCTCTTTAGCATATATATATGATCACAAGAAAAACATTATAGAACTCGCATACAAAAAAAAAATATATGCATATATTAGTTTCTTGTTCCCATAAATGTCATCAACTAATTTTCATAAGAAAAAACATTTCAAACCCAATTCAAACATCAAAATCTTAAGCATCATCAAGAAAATCGAATTAAATAACACGATTTTAAATTTAAAGCTGAATATTGCATATACTTTGTGAGACATCATCATAAATAACATTGTTTAATGTTAAAGGTTCTTTACTCTCATCTACTGTTTCTTCTTTATTTTTTGCTTGCTAAACAATTTTGATATTTTTGGCAAAGAAACAGATATTTTCCGCATTTTAATCACACATTACAGTCTATATTAAACAAGTTATCATGGACAGTGCTTTTAATACCGTTCATAAATTTCATTAATCCAACAAAATCTTGGGCACAACTGTACGTCTGGTCCTGAGCCTATGGTTAAAGCTTGAAGATGATGATGGCCCACAAATAATGGGTGGTTGTTAAACTTACTTTTGAGCTATAAAAGGGCTATGAAGATTGTTGCCTTTTCGTACAAATTTGAGCACTCTTTATTCACTGTTAAACTTGCTGGTAGTGCACTCAAGTTCGATATTAAGGATTTTTTAAAATTAATGTTTAATTATCTAAACAAGGAAAATGGTTAGATCTATCAGAGTAAATAAATTAAAGCAGGATTAATAATTGGCTTTTCATATGATTAAGAGTTTAAGACAAGTATGTTTAGATTGATGTAATGTTTTCGTTCTTTGTTTGCGTAATGGTTGACTGTCATTGTGAAGATTTCTTGTCGAGTTTGCCGACACCCAACCCAGTTGTTAGCTGTTTTTATTTTATATTTTTTTAACGGCAGGTGAATTGGCAACACCCCTGGAATTAGTGTGTCCATCCCGAGTTCAAATCCTGATAACGCTCTAAAGGGTTTGCTCTCTCGTGTCTTGGATGGGTATAACGTTACTAAGGCCCCCTCCTCAAATGTCTTTGGCAAGATTTGAACTTTCGCCTCCCAAAATGAAACCCTCGTACAAATACGTTAGCTGTTTTTACTTTTTGGTATAAGTATTAGATTTAGACTCGTGTCAAATACACGGAAGGTTACGACATTTTCAAAATAAAATAAATTATTAAATATATGTAACCAAAAAAGTCTTTTTAATTCAAATTTAAAATTATATGAAAAAACAAACTTGTAATTTTAATGTAAAGAATGTAAGTATAAAATAAAAGACTGTAATTCTGAAACATTGAAAACATATATTATATTTAATCTTTGTAATACTTATTTACAGACGAAATTTGTTGTGGTATTTTTTGATCTGTCATCTTTGTTAGATATTAACACCTTGAGATCCTTTTTGATTTAACTCGAGAGATTGCAACGTACAATTGTCCGTGCATAGAAACTGGATGTTGTAGATACAACCAATCGTTGATAAAAATAGTTAATAACAATTTACATAACCACCATGCCTCTTATTTCTTATTCAAAACACTGGAAAATGAATATATGAATTCTTAAACTCAAAATTTGAAAACTAAATATATTGGTTTGAAGAACAATATTTAAGATTCTTGATCGAATGAAAATATAGAGTTTGAGATACAAATAAATGGAAATTGATATTAATTAGCGAATTATCGGTTGATAAAATTAAAACTAAAAAATTGTTAAATTAAATATTACAGCATTATGTAAAAAATTTATTGTTTTCTTTTGTTAGATTTTGTTGTCATAAAAAAAAAAAAAGATTTTCGTTTGAATAAAAACCAAAAACACTATGTCTTTTATTTGGCTCACAAACCTAAATTAGATGCTTGTTAGTTGTTACTTTTGCTATGAAAATGTCGGGAGTTCATGTTATTACTCGGTTACCTTGGATCCGATAAATCATCCATACTATTGAGATAATGAGATATATAGAAGCCCCTTTTTTTTCAATGAGATGTATAGAAGTTATATATATCTAATATCTAATCTAATATATCTAATATTAATAATATTTCATATAAATATTGGGTTTAAGATAAAAACTAATCAAAAAAGTTAAAAGATTTAATCAGATATATTTATTTGTTGATTTATGATAAATATCTTATTTGGTTATTTAATTTATGACATCATCATAGTCTAATTAAAGGAAATAGAAAATTGTGATTGGTCAATAAATGGTTAGATCAATTGACTTTTAGGATATATAAAGATAAAGATTTCAAAATATAATTCGAAATTTATTTTATGTATTTAAACCTAGAATGTTTTTAATATGTGAAATCAACTTTTCAAATATGTGTATAATTGTATTGTATTTGTTTTGTTAGTACTTTTGCTGACGTCACAATGACAAATTAGCAAAAATATTATCGGAGATATATGATATCAATACTTGAAAGTTGGATAAGTTAAATACATATTTAGGTGTTTTCTTTTTAAAACGGCAAACTATCACATTAATACATACATTGCATTAATATTAGTAGCATGGTACCCGCGCAATGCGGCGGCGGTGTGGTGGTGGCGGCGGTGGTTGGTAGTGGTGGTGGTGCGACAAGTGGTGACGGCGTTGGTGGTGGCAGCGGTGTGGTTATTATTGTAAAGGTAATTGATGTAAAAGGGGGTAGTGTAGTTATTTTAGGAGTTGAGGGATCTATGTTGTAAATTATTTCATTAAGGGTATTATAGGTATTTTAAGTGGAGATGTTTAAATTATTAAATAAAAGAATGAGGATTAATTAATTCATTAAGGGTAGAATGGTCAGTTCACATTGTATAATTTTCAACAGGGGTGGGATAATCTTTATAAGGTAGTATAGATAACACGTAGGTTATTAACATTACTTTTTTATATTTTAAGCAAGCATTTCAAAATAATAAATTTTTAATATATTCAGTCGTCAAAAGGCTTATAGCCTAGCGGTATATGTAGCACATGAATTAAAGGTTGCGGGGTCAAGTCTTATTATGGACAAATGTTTGTCATGTGTATACATATTTGGTTTAGTCGATTTATAATCTAAATTTAGTTTTTTTAATATGTAAAAAAAATATAACAAGCAAAAAAGAAACACATTGCATTTAAACATGGTATGTTGATTTTTCAAAATTGATAGGAAATAACCTAAAAATAGTTATAAATTTGTTAAAATGGTTTTAAACTAATAAGGGTTATTATTATACTTGAGGAAATTATTTTAGTTTTTTTTTTTTGAAAAGTATATATTATTCACATTACTATAATGTTACTCCGCAATTACGGAGCAACCCAAAATTACAAGAAAAAGTGAGGATTAGATTACAATAAATCGGTTCCAATCCTCCCAGCTTATAGTCCCTCTTTTCAATCTGCTCTTATACCATAAAAATCCAATCTCTTTAACACTAAGAAAAATCTTGTCGCTGCAAACTCTTGTATCCGGAAAGACCTTCTCGTTTCTAGCCTTCCAAATACAACAACATGTGACAAAAATTATGTTTTTGAAAACCTTCCTTTCCTTTTTGCCCAAGCCCACCTTGCTATATAAGTCGATGAGGTCACGAACAGAAGAGAAAATGAGATTCCCCACCTTAACCCATGCGCCAATGCGCCCCCAAACAGCCAAAGAAACCGGGCAGAAACATAACAAATGATCAATAGTTTCTTTAACACTTTCGCATAAGCCACAACCATTAGAACCGAAGTGATAGTTTCGAACCTGTAAAGCTTTGTAAGTAGGGAGACGATCAAGGGCAACACGCTAAATGAATATGTTGCATTTCTTCATAACACCCGAGGCCCATTTGAAAACAAATCTACCACTAAAACCAGTCCCACTCCGAAGAAATTTCTTGGCACTCTTGACCGAGAAGAAATTTCGGGAGTCCCCAAGCCAAATCCATTTGGTAAACATCATTTTCTTTAAATAAAAAGTCATGGGTTCAAATCTTATTACCTCCAAAATAAAAGATTATTTTAGTTAGATGATGAAATTTTTTAAGTTATAGGAATGAACAAGTTTTTCTTTATATACCTTTTGAAAGAAAAAGAATTTATTATTAACTTATAGGAAAATAAGATGTTGTTATAATTTTCTAATAACCTTTTACTTACAGAAAATAAGTTGGCTAAAAGAAAGAGATTTATTGGTTATATTGGTTGAAAAAAAATGAAAAAATTGATTTAATATGACAAATTCTTATTCCTTAATTAGAAGACGTTTTCTAGAATGTCTTTTCTTATTATTACTTTAAGGGTACCCGCGCAATGCGACGACGACGACGACGGCGGTCTGGTGGTGTCGGCGATTGGTGGTGATGGCGGCGACTATTGGTGGTTGGTGTAAGTTGATGTACATGTAATTGATGTGAAGGTAGTAGTGGAGATATTTTAAAAGATAAAGGTTTATGGTGTAAAATAGTTCATTAAGGACAATTTGGGTATTTTCTTATAAAACATTATTAAAGGGGGGGGGGGGGGGGGTTCAATAAGGGCAATTAGGTCATTTTCAATGTCTTTTTTTTTTTTGTAACTTTTCAACAAGGTGGAATAATCTTTATAATGTATTAAAGATATATGTGTTTGTATATATATGTATGTGGTTTACATCTCTTAATTTATGGTTATATATTACAGCTAAAAATAAATTTTAACTCTTATGTATTTCAGATATAGATATTTTACTTTTAATTAATATTGTCCAATTCTTATTTGAAAATTATGCGTATTTGAATGGTGGGAACTTGTTTACATGCCCATACATAGACTTTACCATTGTAACATTTGGACAAGATGGATACCATTTTGATTTTGCTTTCTTTTTCCTGCCAATGAAAATCCATTTTTTGCAAGTATTTTTTCAGTTTAACTATAGTACTTAACTTTTTGGTCTTTATTTTTTAGCATATATCTAGCATAACCACCACTCTATGTGTGAAAGTGTAATTAAGGAGTCAAATTTTAGTGTTTTTATGTATTTAATAAACTATGTGTTAAATTCTTTATTGTATAAAGTTTAAAATAAACCATGAATTTTTATTGGACAAACTACGAAAACCAGTAACTCATAATTGTATAATCTATGAAAAACCATGACTTTTTTTATTGTAACAAGTTGAAAGATGTATGTATTGATTGTCATGAAATTATTACGTATTTCAAAGTTGTTTTGTTAACGAAAATGTTTTCAAAATATCTAATAGATATTCATTTACTCATTTCATGCAATAGATATGGATATGGATGGATGAATTTTTTTAAAATTGATATATATATATATATATATATATATGAATATGAATAATGAAAAAATAAATAAATATGAATATAACAACATCCGATTCATTGTCATCGTTTGCTCAAATGATGGTTGTGAGAGATCCATCTTGATTGTGCTTTCTACATATGATCTCATATTGAAACAACTTTCTAAGTGTGCAGGACCTACTAATATTCCATACAAACAATAAAAAGTTAAAAAAACTAAAAAAGCTCGCTTGCCAACAACTTTTGTTTTTAGATCATCAATTATCATGTAACACATAAAACCAGTTATGCCCTTTTGACTTAAAAGCGTCGAATCCTCGATTGTATTCGATACGAGATCGCGTTTAATTAACCAATTGGGGAAAATGTTAACTTTGCCCAACATATGACAGGTTATTCCAAAAGAGACTCTCTTCAGTTTGCCGCAATGACATGATTGGGTTTTTTTTTAGTTAATAGTTTTAAAATATAATCAACTATACACGAATGTTTATTATGTATACTCGACTAAAGGTATGTTTATTGTAGGAAAATTTTCAAATCCCGACTATTGAATGTACCCAAGTATATGTAGCAACCATATAAAGTTGTCACGTTGTCGATTTGTAAGGCTTTGATTGGTCGGGTATATCTAATAACCAGGATTTGAAAGTTAAATACCTGAAAATAGACACAATTTTAGTTCGGTACATATAATAGACATTCGTGTATAGTTGATTACATTTCGATATAATTATCCCTTTATTTTTCTTTTATTTTTTGTTACCAATTTCCTTTTTCTTTGACAAACTTTATGTCACATATCCATTGTAATTTTTGCGCTATGATAGTACTAGCAACTTGTATTTAAGCAAATATATAAGTGGTTTTTGTCATTTCATTTATTTATTCCTGGTGAATTGTCTATCTTCATATTTCTGAATGGGTGAAGGGACTTTGATCCTTTTAAGAATTTTAGATTGACGATTCTCTTGTCAATATAACGAAAGTTATCGATGTGACTGCAAGCACGTGAGGGGGGTAAATTTGTTCAATGATGTGAAAGGATTTTTGAACTCTTTTGTTACAACCAAATAAGAGTAATGATATATCCTCTTAATTCTTCATTTTAAAAATTCTTCTAACTACAAGATAATGACATTTGGTAAGTCATGAGATGAGATTAGGGAAAAAAGTTAGAGCATTAGTAATGGTTCACACTACCACACCAGGTGGTGTGACATATTAACGCCACATCAGCACCACCCAACATCACCCAACAATCCCACCACATTCATAACAATAACTATACCACACCATATTTTTATATTAGAATATAACATATTTTTTTTTATCAATAAACATTACAATACTTTTAAATAAAATAAATTACCCTAAAAAGATAATAGAAACAAAAATGAATTTAAATAATAACTTTAACAACCATTTCAAACAAATACATTACTTAATTAAATCAAACAAACATTACAAACTTTAAAAACCAGTTTGTAAAGAACTTCAAACTTCAAGGGTATAAAATGAATTTAAATAATAAAATATCATATACGATCACATACATCAAAGCATATCCTAAGATGTAGATACATGCATTCATAACCCATGGAGCCTCCCACATAATCCCGAATACCCATAATTAAACGAGACATTAATAGGGGAAGTTATCGCATGAAAAAGCTATGTTTTGTTGTCCTTCATGTGGCAAAATTGTGTATCTTACCTTAGGGACAGTTCACAACAAGCTAATAACCACTTTATCGTCTTGATATGTACTCCCGGATACCTAGAACAAGTATAAGATCAACCTAGAAGCTAAAACGAAGCACAAAGGCTGAACAGGTAAAAGTTGCGCCGCAACCTCAAAAGTTGCGTCGTAATTCCAAGATCAGAGAATTTGGCCAGACACAAACTTGCGCCGCAATTATGCCCAGGTTGAGCAACATCACCATTTTGACACTTTAAACGATTAGCAAACGAATTCTTTTCCTCTCCATGTCTTACCAACATCAAATACACATGAAATAAGACCGAAATGACTCATTGAAAACACCAATTGATTCATGGATAATTTGAAACATCAATTAATCGAGTAAACACATTGAAATGACCTAAATCGATTGATTAACATAATCGGATCCAATCAAACCCTTAAGGCCATAAATGAAATGAACAAAATAATCAAATGAATCATCAAATCAAGAGGAAAATACCTTAATTACCTGTAGCTTATAATAAGGACATAATCTATGGACCGAATCTCACTCAAATCACCATGAATCGCAAGAAACACACACGAATTGCTTGAGGGAATAAGGGGGGAGGTTTCTAGGGCTTGAGAAGGTAAATGAGAACTGAATTATGATATGGAATAAGACCTAATGACCCCTTAATCAGCTTTAGAAAGTTTCCAAGAATGACTATTAAGTCCCTCAGCTACTAAACATCACACTTAACACTTAATCTTTCTACCGGGAATACACATCGACACATTAAACACGTAAAAGACCGCTTAACACATTAACTCATTAAATTACTTTATAGCATATATCATTAAGTCATCAAACACATAAGCCACATTAATCACATAACACATTAAATCGCATAAAAACTTAACGAAAGTAAAGTGTTGACTTGACGACAGAAGTCAACTGTTAACAAAAAGTTTGGGGTGTTATACGTATTGTCGATAATTTAATTGTGTAACTAAACTAAAAATCAATTACAAATGGTATTAGTTTATAGTATTTATGACAATGACTATTTTGTATTGTATCAATGAGGAGTTGAAGAAAAGAAAATTGACAATGTAAAATTATGAAAAGGCTAAAGATGTTTTGATTCTTTCTTTGGTCAAAGATGACATCATCAAATTAATAAATGGTTAGATTATCAATGGTGAAAATCATCTGAAGGTACCAATCACTTTTTTCAAATTCATTACTATGTAAATGGATGGCTATTAAGACAACCCGTTAATTGAGATTCAGGAAAATTCTTAGATGTTTGGTTATTTTTGCTAGCATGGTTTGTACGAAGTTGGAAAATTATATAGACTAGTAATAAAAAATGTAAGTGCAAATAATTCCATGTCTTCCACTCAAAAAGTTAAGATTTGACCTTTTAGTAGTCAAATAACTTTCTAGCTTTCTACTTTATAGCTTAAAATAACTGTGTTAATGTAGATTAGATGAATAAGACTATCAATACTTAATATATGGTAAGTATGTGACTGATACCGGTAAGATTAGAAATGGTTAAAAGCCTCCTTCCTTTTGTTTTCTTTTCTTTTAAAAAAAACTAAATATCCACATATAGTTATATATTATAGAAAAATTCATTTATTTGACTCTAGTCAGGGTCGAACCTAGTATCATTTAGTTAACGAGTCGACTCAATTAAGTTAATGATTAAAATTATTTTGCCTAGGAGCGGATCTAGGGGGTTTCTGGGTTGCACTGAACCTGCCACATGATAATTTTTTTCCCGCGTAATGTAAATTTCATTAAAAAAAATGTAATTGTTTTAATGCACTGTGTCTAAGAGAACCATGAATCATGTCGAAATGTTTTGTGAACCTAATAGTATTCGGTTCCGGGTCTGCCACTGGTTTTGTCATGTACAAAATAATTTTTTTTGAGAATTAGGATGTATGAAAATTAGGGGGGAAAAGTTGGTCTTATTAGTTTTGGTTGCATGTTTAACTAAAATGATAAGTTGATTGTATGTTTAACTTAATTAACTTAAGGGTAAGTTACATTTTTCGTCCCTGAACTTGGCCCGTTTTGCACTTTCAGGCACTAAACTAAAAAAATTACAAATATAGTCCTAAAGTTGGCATTTTTTTTTGCACTTTTGGTCCACGCGCCCAACGCTGTTAGATTTCCACCGTTAACCTCCCCACGTGAGAAACACGTGG
>JAOXNX010072141.1:0-10414 GCA_028566075.1 Solidago caesia | reverse complement strand
ACATCTTAGTTTTTTAATCCATAAAATTCATGGGGCCCAAGTCATTTATTTATTATACAACAAATATTAAAAAATTGCTATGTGAGGGATTTTATACCTAGCTTGGGTACATGACAACCACACACTCACTTTTCCCTATATATATATTTTTTGAAGCTGATATAGTTGCACAATTTATTTTAGAAAACTGTTTAATTTCTTTGTACCATGTACATTAAAAGGGAAATTATTTGTTCTGTTTGAGTACTAGCTACTGCAACACATTTTCCCAGATTCGTATACAAATACATGGCAATCTAGCTAGCTAGATTACCAATAACCATTTGTGATTTGTATAAACAGCAAAATACATCATATAACACATTATTGTGAAAAACAAATGATAGATATATAAATATAAATAAATGGCCATGAATGAGTACCCCCATAAACATGCACATGCTTTTGTTCCCTCCCACCACTTGGGCCATTGTTATTTTTTTTTATCTATATATAAAGATTAAAGCCATGCTTCATAAAAACCATTCGTAGCCCAGCTCACTCAAAATTTTGTTTAGTCGTATAACGTTAGCAACATATTAACCCAACCCTAAATCATTTTTACCTACAAATCAACACATTGAAACTTCAGTTTTTTTTTTATGTCATATCATTATTTATATTATATTAAATTATAAAACACATTATATAAAAAACGCCGGAAAAAACGTTTGTGTTACGGATGGTGTAACAATGATGATCACTAATTAAATATTCATTTTATTTAAATTCATCAATATCAATTGAATGCAGGAAAAAAGTTATTACAATATATAGTTATTACAAGATCCATCAATAGAATTACTAAGAAACAAAGATGCATATCCGGCCTATATATGCTTTAATGTGACAATGAAACAATTGACATTTAACAACAATTCTTGACAACAAACTAATTAAATGAGGATAAATTAAAAACAAAAACATTATAAATAAACACTCCAAATACGTTTTGTGAGGCAAGCCAGCTGGTAGGAGATTCATTGTGTTTTGTCCATTACAAATGTCCCAAATTAAACCAACTTTTAACAAATTCTATATACTATCAAACTTTAAGTTTTTTTCTTAAAATAAACAAAAACAAATCCAAACACATTTAAACATTAACAGCTTGATCCATCCATTCTCTTTGGTAATTTTTGAAGTTGTTACATATGAACTTGATGAATCAAGATTAGAGTTTAATTAGCACCTGTTCTTGCATTTCTCCATTGCCCTTGGTGCTGCAAATTAAACAGCAAGCAGATTATTATCAAACTTTCATAGCTGAAAATGATACACTAAATATATAATTTGGTTTCGTAACGATCGATCGAGTTGCTTACCAAGTCCAATAGCATCTGACCCTTTCATGATACGAAGTCGCTTGCAAGAATCGACAAACATTCTGCACAAAGTATTGATCATGAGCATCAATTGTACGTTTTCTTGATTGAATATATACTTGACTTATATCAGGGGCGGAGGCTGAATAATTCTCTAGTGGGTTCATAATAAAAATAAGGAAAATGATAATGACAGTCCTAAGGGTTGTCATTAGTAGCTTATTACATGCATAATAACTAGTACTTTATACATCAAAAATTCCCAAATAGTTTATACTGACAGCCCTAAGGGTTGTCATTAACAAACCCAATAAATAATCAAGGTTTGTGTATAAAACTATAAACTTAGGGGTTCAAATAACACTAAATTATACTAGAGTTAAGGAGAAAAATGTTGCTCAGTGGGTTTGACTGCACTCTGGCTCTCGCTCTCTCGGGGGTATGTAGCTCTTCCCTTAGATCGACTTATATATACATGCATATATGATCAAGAATTGAACTTACTGCCATGGGACGTCGCCGACGAGCATCCAGTCACCATCTTTATCTTCATAGCTTGGAACATACTCAGAGCTGTTCAGAAGATCCATCAACTTGCTCTCATTCATGAAATCAATCATTCCTTGGGATCCATAGTTTCCTGCAAGTTTAAAATATATTGTACTATTAAAATACTATTTCATTGTGAACTTAACTTTAATGTAAAAGGATATATATATAAAGTTGTAAATGAGAATAAATCCTTTAATCCCTTATACCACAGTGGTGCCTACACAAACACCCTGCAAGGTTTAATATATATAAAAAAGGATATATATATATATATATATTTATATATATAGTCTCAAAAAGTCACTTAATTAAATGTTTACACTGGGAAGGTGACTATACATAAATTAATGAAATATACAAACATATGATAGTGTTGAGTTTTAAAACATGCGTTCAATTCATTGATAATTATTGGGGTCTTAGCCCAGTGGTCAGGGAGTTTTCCACTTATGGTTTCTTTTTGGATTAGTGAAGGTTCGAATCCTTCCAAATGCAAATTTGGTGAGGGGGTCTTAGCTATGCTATACCCACTAAGACTGGGAGAGCAAACCCTTTAGGGCATAGCCAGGATTCGATCCTGAGGTGGGCGCACCGAAGTTGGGGGTGTTAGCCAGTTATCCCTTCTGTCTTTCGGAAAAAAATTCACTGATAATTATTGTCTAACTTCTGAAATAAACAATCATCATATCATATATATTTTGTAAAACATAATATAGTAGCTTACTAGGAGTAATTAAAAATCTTCTTTTAATGAGTTAATTATGAGACAACACTCGAGTGCAACACATAATTATGGTCGAAATCCTCTAAACTGTTCAGCGAATTTCAACTACTTAAACATGCAAATCTAGCTAATCATTAAGTAAATAATGAGCTAATTAAAGATATATTAAGACATGCATATGCATATATATATATATACCCATGGTGAAGGAACTAAACATCTTGGCCAAGGCATCAGAAAGTTGTTGATAGCTCTCATACAACTTGAGGTCCACTTTGCGAAGATATGGTGCTCCATCCATGGAAACCTTCACAAACGCTGCCCCGGTGCTGCTGCTACCAGTGGTGGCCGCCACAACCTTCTCAGATTCCTCATTGGTGCTCTTCTGAGCCATTACGTTTTTGCGATAGTTTCGCACTGGTGGCCATCCTACCACCTGTGCCCTATGAATCCAAATATTAAAAAACAATAAGAAATTTTCGTTCAATGTTTGTCAACCCAATAACATATCTTAATAACAAATTTATGAAACTATATATATATATAGGTGTACATATATATTATGCCACCAAAATAAGAAGTTGTTTGATTCCAAAAGAGCAAAAGGGTTTTCTCCATGTGATTATATATACATATAGAAACTTTAAATCTGATGCATACATAACACACATGGCCACATATATGTATGTATTTTTATGATGAAAAAGGAAGCATACTTGGCTGGTGGTTTGATCAAATCTTTGTTGTTCTTAGCTGAGTTTTGTAGCTTCTTATCATTGATCAATTCGGTTGAAGACGAGGACTGATGATCATTTGGTTGAAGATTGAGCATAAGATCAACAGTCTCAGAGTAGCCACGTTTTCCAGTCACCTTTACAGTCTCTGTCTCACAACCGCCAACAGCTCCTCCGCCAGGCAAGCCAAGGCATAGCTCAGTTTCCTTGAGGTGCATCATGTTTTTTTTTTCTTTCTCTGCAAATAGTCAGCAAAAGTTCTTTTTTTCTTTTGCACTTCTTGTTTTAATTTGTACCTTGAATTCTTTCTTTCTTAATTATGAGATTATCAGAGAGAGAGAGAGAGAGAGAATCGGAATAAGAAAGAGAGAAGTAGGAAAGAGGTTTCATGTGCATATATAAGAAAGAGTTGGAATGAACTGACGGATCATATGCAAACACGTGGGTGGTATTTGGTGTGTAAATCTTCTAGGATCAAGTGATCATTTTTATAATGACATAAAATAATACAAGTGTCACAAGCTACTTATGATTATTGTTAATACTCCTTTTTCTTTCTTCTAATCAATATTTAAGTAGGTCTCGTTATTCTATTTTCTAATGATTAAAGTTTAATTAACAGAATGTAAATCTAGACGGCCCGTGGATAGCACATAATTAATAATCAAAATTACAGAAGGGCACCATGGATAAGTAGGCCAAAATGCCCATTGGTTGATTAAAAATATATGGCTAATTAAGGCTAATATTGCTTTCGTTTTTCTTGTCGATCTATACTAAAGAGTACGGGTTTCATTTGTTTATCCTTTGTTGGCTTGAAACTTTATCTAGCACTCAAGCTTGGCTTGATCGAGCTCACGAAATCACCGAGGTTAACATTTATTGTTTGAGAACAAGTGTGCTATAATTAATTTTTGTCGAATTTGATCTTGTAAAGCCTTGATCTAAGGTCTTATTAAGAGCATGAGGTATCGGTCATGGTGGGGGTTTGGCGTCACCAATGTGGTATCTGGCGTCAACGACGTCACCACATCGTTGTTGGCCGGTGGCCGTGTGTTTGGCATAGCAACGCCGTTCGTGGTGGGTTTTTCTTTGTTTTTTTTCTTCCATCCAACATTCTATTCTAAAATGAAAACAATTACAAAAAGTTATTTCAAATGTTTTTCATTTTATACTTTTTTTTATCATACCAATTAGTAGTTCTTACAATTTTTTCTCACACGAACATATTTATGAGAAGTTGAAAAGAGTGCTGTAGTCTTAATATGACATACAAGGTTACCGTTGCTCTTAATAATATGTTATTACATTCGTCCCATTTTAAATGTCTGTGTTTTTTTTTTTCAACTTTGACTATAAATATTTTTGTTTGTGTTATATAATACCCGATGAAAATTATATCAATGAAAATACATTTAAAACTCAATCTATTCATATATTTTACATCAAGTATTATATAACACAACAAAAAATAGTTACAGTCAAAGTTGAAAATGAAAGACTCGGCAAGTCAAACTAGGACATTTAAAATGGAATGGACGGAGTAATTGATATATTTCTTTTTATGTATATATCTATGCATAAATGTAATTTGGATTATATAAAAAGATGTTATATAGTATGTTGTTAAATTAAATACTTTAAGTGTTGAAGTACTTCATGATTTGTTATTTGTAAACTTACTTTCAGGATTGAAGTACCTCTTTACATATTTTATGAAAAAAAAAAAGAAAAGATGTGTAATATACAATTAGTTTTAATCGGAAACAGACCACTAAACTTGGAAAAACGAAAGTATAAAATTATTAAAGGTGTAGTAGCTCTTTTAGGAAAAAATTATTGAAGAAGGCATGATTAGGGCAAGTAGCTAAGCGGCACTTGTGGTCCTTCACGTTTTAAGGCCTATATGATCAATTAAATAAATAATTAGATGCTACCAATTATAACATATCAATAGAACTTTTTTCTACGTTTTAATTAAAGTAGAATGGGTATTATGACTTTTTCATCGGTCAAGGATTTAATTGGGCTTCATGAGCGAGTGATGTTGGGCAAGAAGGCGAGAAAATTTTTTAAGGCAATGTTTTTGTCACATGTTGGTGTCTTTGAAAAGCAAGAAACGAAAAAAATTTCGATCAAGAAGAGTTTAGTAGAGATAGAATTTTACACGAAATTAAGACGATAGGTTTTTTATGGTATTCTAGTAAATTGAAAAAAGGAACTATTAGATGGGAGGAATGGATTGATTTTATTGCAAATTGTTTTTTCTGTAATTTTGTCTGCTCCGTACTTGCGGAGTAGAGAGTTATAGTGAATGATAAATACTTTTCAAAATATATATATATATATATATATATATATGGGTGAGTTATCCTGAGAACCCCTAAAAGAAATTCTCAGTCACACATTTTTCTTCCCATTCTTCCGTTCACTTACACATGTGTAAATGACGCTGTGACATTTTCGTAAATAGTGACTCCTTTCATTTACTTACACATGTGTAAACTAGTGCATTTGATTTTGAATAATATTGTTTTACACATGTATAAGAACCTTACACATGTGTAAATGACATGTGAAAGTAAATAAAAAAGAGTCAATATTTACGAAAATGCCACCGCGTCACTTACACATGTGTAAGTGAACGGGAAAAGGGGAAGAAAAATGCATGGCTGGGAATGGTTCTCGTGTTCTTTTTTTTAAGGGTTCTTAAATAACCTTTCCTCTCTCTCTCTCCCTCTCTCTCTCTCTATATATATAGGTTATCCTCTTTTCTTGACATTAATGAATATCATAGCAGTAACAGAATGCATGCATGCGTGCATAACATACAAGTTGATACACATTTCATGCTTATGTGTATGTTATTAAAGAATATCTCTATATTGATTATTCGTGTTTTGATCGGAATAGACTTTAATATGTAGTTATAATAGCCTTTACATGATTTATAAGAAAAACAATAGCTCCAATAGAAACTAAATTTACCTTATGTGGAAAATGAGGAGTTGATGACCGAGTTGAACATAGTAGATGAAAAAGAGTTTGTAGGATTTAGGGGCTGTTAATCGAGTTTGTAGGGTTGAATGTGGTTCATAGTATATCTTATATATATATATAAAAGAGTTTGCATGGAACTTGAAAATCAAATCAAAGTTTTATAACACCCCAACAAGGTGGAATCATGTGATGCCACTAAATGCACAGCTCGACGTGGGATTTATATAGAAATGATTAAATGAAACAGGGATTTCCATTGAAACCAACACGGTATCCGATTTACAACGGAACAATGTTATGAACAATATCCATGATGACAACTAATGATCTACAATAATCAATCCTAAGCAAGGAGCGAATAAGGCTCGTAGCCTGAAGTCTATGATCAACCATGCTCCTGCTCTAGCTACCTCATCCATACATAGCCTGGTCACCTGAAAAGTATACTTAAACAAGTCAACACGAGGTTGGTGAGTTCGTAGGTTTTAGTAAAGATGACTTTAGAGATGACGAGAAAACCTGTCGAAAAACATTACGAATATGCCAAAGTCTTTGAATAATATACATACGAGCTAGAGTTACATGTCAGATGTCTCACAACCACACTTAAGCATAAAACACACAGAAGACACATAAAGAGCAAAAAAAACAAAATTATGTCACACGTCTGGGATAGATACTAAGTCACACAACATAGTATTAAACGACAGATCCCGTCAGGCCAACTTGGTACCAAGATATGTCATGTCGCCAATATGTCATGTCACCAAGATGTCATGTCGATTCACGTGTACCTCATACACGGATTATGTCTAGTAACTCCACAAAATAGCTCAAGACAATATGTGTGTATATATATATATATATATATATATATATTTGTACGAAAAAGATTAACAGAAAGCAAAAATCTGTTAGAAAACGTTTTGTATACTTTCCACCCCAAAACATTTAGAAAGCAGGGGCTATGAAACTCACCTGAAAGCTTTTGAACAATGACAGCACTGTTTCAAAAACGGGATTGATTCAAGAAATCTATAGAGAATTTTTAGAGAGAGAATGGGAATGTTTAGAATGAAATAGAAAATGGATGATGATTGAGTTTTGTTCACAAAAGCAAGGGTTGACCAGGTTTGACCCCTGGTTGACCCGTATTGACCGGACGATTACGTAAAACTCGACGCTCGAATGACTTTTTAAATGACATATTCGAATGTAACTTTTCAATAGCTTCACGATGACTATAAATATGACCCAAAAGGAATACTCGACATTTTGATTCATTAAACATTTAAATGACTTAATGACCAATTTGGCAATTCTAATAGTTATTCTCAATGACGAATCACGCGATTTCTTTCCGCTAAGAATGACTTAACTAAATTCCCAATCGCGATATTCTCATAAATAATGTCTTAAATAATGACCTGCACACATATCTAAATGACTATTGCCGGATATATGACGCGTTCATGACGATAATGAGCAGTTGTCGAGACGACTCCGGTGACGGTTGTTACAATATACCCATATATATAATCAGGAAACTCTATTAACAATATTAAGTCCTAAACCATAATAAATTGTATAATGCATATCAGATTTACGGGTTTGCGGGTTTTACACAGGATCAACCCGGCCCGGCCTGAAAATCGATTTTTTAGAAAATTAGGCCAGGGTGGAGTATAGCAAATTTAGGCCCGTGGCCCATCCCAAGTATAACAAATATTAGTTAAATCTTACTATAACCATGTTTCAATATCATGACTTTAGATTATGTGATACTATAACTAATATCATGACTTTAAAAAATAAAATCAATATATATATATATATATATATATATATATAGTTAATCCGTATATCATACGAGTATTAAGAGTGGTTAAAAATATATATTAAATATCTTTAAGATGGTCCAGTGGTGTCTTGGAATAGACTTGAGTCTAACCCACTAGATAAACATATTGGGATGACTTAGAAAAAAAAAAGACCAAAAAGTCATAGCAATATTACATATGCCACGTACATCAGAGCCAAAAATGAGACTTTTCCCGTATAGCTTAAAAAGAGGAACATTTTCATTTACATGTCTACATGTAATCTATACTACATATAAATTATTTGAGTTAGAGTCTTAAATTTTGAATTCCGTAAAAGTATGAATTCCGTAAAGTTGGCACAAAGCCGACCGCCATCACTCCTAGTTACGTGTACGGATTAAAGTTTATAAATTTTATTTTAAAATTTATTTTTGTAAACCATCAACACGCATTGCTATTTTATGTTTTGTAGTTTTCATCCAAATGTTGAAACTTTATAAATTTTATTTTGTTTTTATTAATTAAGTAACTAGGGATAAACCCGCGCTTTTAAATACATATTCAGTCTCCTGCTTTCATATTCATATTTTAGGTATGAATCATGGGATGGTAACTCAAAATAATGAACTGGAACAAAACACCACTTAGAATTCAAAATGATTTTCAAAGTTTAATAACTGTTGATGAACTAAAAATAAATAAACAAATTACAAACATCAAACCTAATGTGAAGTAAATAAAATCCTGCAAAGTAAAAGTAGTGTACAAGGCAACTAGTTTCAGGATTGGGGGCATGATAACATCTTTTCTTAATTGCACCTCTTCTTACCCTTATTTTGACCAAAATTCGTTTGATACGCCTTTAAAAATGGCCTGTTTAGAGTTGCTACCTGGCCTATTATTTTGTCGGATATAATGTCATCCTAAAACAATGTGTCATGAAAAATGTTTGAGAAGAATGAGGGGTTTTGGTCCAGTAAACTGGCGTGGGATATCAGACCGGAATAACAACACTTATATATATATATATATATATATATATATATTATTTTAGATTATAACTATTTGATCAAGTGTAGCAAAATGTAGTGCTTTAGATTTTTTACAAAATAAAAAGGAAATGACTTTGAAATTCCCCGACAATCTCACATGGAAATGAAATGAAAGATGACTTGCTGTTAAATACTGGCCCTAACCTGCAAAGTCCCTATCCACATCTACTTAAATTTATGTTTGGTTCGTGCATGTCAAGATTGTCACCATTATCCATAATCAAATCAGTGTTGATAACAAAAGTTTGAATAAGAAATACTTGTCTATTGCATTTTGTTAGTTGTAGATTAATTTGATTCTCATCTATGTATAATTTAGGTTATGATGTTATTAGATTTTACACCCATGTTTACACATGTGATTTTTATATGTCATTAGATTTATACCCGTATTTACACCTCGTATTGATTACTTATATTGTCATCTAAACATTGTTATGAAAAAATAAAAATAAATCAGCACACACATAATAGCTTATGAATTCATATGAATTCAAATTTCAATTTCGAAACACAGATGGCTAAATTTAATGCAACTAAATTGAAACGGGCAAGTACGGTCTATGATTTATTATTATCGGGTATAAGAGTTAAATATATAAAACATTAGCTAAAAATGAAAATGTTCAAAATATACAATACACAACAGTGTATATAGTTGGGCTCTATGAATTTTCATGCATCGGTTTATCATGATCCAAAGGTCATGATCTAAAGGTCAAGATCTTATCATATTTGTTTTATTTTAATACTTATTTTATAATAATCAGCTCCTAAATATATGTATATATATATTTTTTGTTTATCAATCAATGATATATTTGTAATTTTTTATTTTGGTTTATTAACTTTTATTTAGTTTTTAATTTATTAATATTATGATGCATCAATTAAGTTGTTAAATTTTAATAATTAATTTTATACATTATATAAAATAAATATTATTAAATTTATACAGACAATATTTATTTTAAACAATCTATATATAATATAATAATTTAGTGATAGAAAGTTTTTTGAAACCTTCATTTATGAGGTCATTAAGTAATTATCATTTTCTTCATTTTATGCTCTAATATATTAGTTCATTTTGTTTTGCTCAGCTCATCATATTATTGTTATATTAATGACAACCTTTTGGTGCCTAATTGATGTAGCCCAATTA
>JAOXNX010071950.1:0-10424 GCA_028566075.1 Solidago caesia | reverse complement strand
TGGTCCATCACTTGGGTTTTTTGTGGTAATGGGGTCGATGGAAAAAAGCTTTTTCTCATCGAGTTAATGTTTCTTGCCTGTGGTGATGCAAATGAGTAAGATCGGGTGTTAACGGGTGATATAAGGGCCGGTCCTAGCACCAGGGTCGACGGACCCACTTTAAAAGACGGTTTGTCTGTCAAAGTGAGATACCAAGGCTTGAGCGAGTCAAAGTGGTGAGAAACGGTGAAGGAAAACCTAGAAAACGCGCATGAACAAACTTTGCCCTTGGATGGCACCGAGGAAGGGTTAAATCGAAGAGATGCAGCTCGTGGGTACGAAGTTAAATGATTGAAGTCGGGAAAATCATCAAAATCAAGTGACGACACCATTGTCGTGATCGATGATAATTCGATAAATGCCTTGACACCCTACATATTAACATCAAGATTAAATTAGCATCTCCAATTATCATTAACAAATATATATATATATATAAAAGTTCGTTGTTAGTAGTTAGTTGTTTCTGTTAATATACTAATTAACATGGAATATATGTTACGTAGCCACTCCCAAAAAAAAAAAAAAAACATGGAATGTTACGTTATATAATTATATATATATATATATATATATATATATATATATATATAGCTAGTACTAATTAATGTATATATAATTTTTGGTAAATGTGTACGTACTGCGTAGTTACCTTCCAAAGATATGGAAAAAGGGAGGGAGGCTCAATGACAAAAGCTTTGTGTAGACTGTAGACGACCAGGATAGTGTTCACCTATGGTCTTCAGTCCTGCCACCAATATATGTTCATATATAAACGCTGATGCTGATCTGAAAAAGCTTGCAGTTTTACATATATATCACTATCAGTACTACTATTCTTCTTCATTAATTTTCTTTTTATTTTACTAATAATTGTTATAAATAGTTATTTTTTTGTTATAAACTCCAAAAGAAATAGTAGTTGGTAACAAAAATTTGAAAATTTAAAAAACAAAAAAGAAAAGGCATATTTATAAAAAAGCTTGGATGGATTCGGATTCAACTAGTGTTGTCCATATATTAACGTTGTCCCTGGGACAAAATGTCCATGAATATTAGGGCTGTCAATAAACCCGCCAACCCGAAAACCGACCCGAAAAAAGCAGTTTTGGGTAGGGTATTTTCGACCCGTCAACCCGCCAACCCGAATTTTTTCAGGTCAGGGTTGGGTTGTTGGGTTGTCAGGTCGACCCGAATTTTTATTTTTTATTTTTTTTTACAAATTTTGTTTTTAGGAGCTTAAAGTATTATAGTTAAAGATTAGAGTAAAGATTATTTGACACAGATGCCAAGTTTT
The DNA here is from genome assembly GCA_028566075.1 of Solidago caesia. Classification (NCBI taxonomy): domain Eukaryota; kingdom Viridiplantae; phylum Streptophyta; class Magnoliopsida; order Asterales; family Asteraceae; genus Solidago; species Solidago caesia. The sequence goes on along the minus strand of JAOXNX010071950.1, from coordinate 9,088 downwards.
TTGCTTTAGCACGCATGGACTGTTTCCTTTCATTATTCCCCAAATTTTTTTTTGACCATTTGTGAGTACCAAGACAAAAATAATACAGAGTATTTACATTATTCAGTATCATATGCAGCCCACAAAAATAATGGTAAATGGCATTCTCATGTGAAGTTAAATATGTTAAGTTAGTAAATGTTAGTAACTAACAAAACATTTAACATGGTAAATCGGGTTGACCCACCAACCCGTCAACCCGACACGGGTTGGGTCAGGATTAAGATTTCTGACCTGAAACTTTTAGTGGGTCGGGTCGGGTCAGGGTCAGAGTTTTTTAACCCGTCAACCCGACACGGGTCGACCCGATTATGATAGGTATAGTCAACGGCCACCAAAAAATAGTAGTTGGTAACAAAAATTTGAAAATTTGAAAAACAAAAAAGAAAAGGCATAAGGTCTTTTCCTATCCTGACGTCGTCATCCCCTCGTCTTGACTGTCACATTAGCTTTCTCTCTCTAAGATACACCCAAGGACACCCCCCTCCCTATCATAACCTCATCTTCACCCCATCCCCAATTAAAAAATTATAAACCCACACGCACACATATACTCCCCATACCCCACACATTCTCTCAAATAAACTAACGCATGCCCCACATCTCTCGTCCAAACGTTTCCAAATATCCACGACTTTCGACGATGACAGCCTGACGACGACCTCGTGCCTATCCTGACGAGCACGACGACTGTATGACAGCCGATAGTAACCGTCCTAACTATAAAAAAGCTTGGATGGATTCGGATTCAACTAGTGTTGTCCATATTATCGTTGTCCCTGGGACCAAATTAATGTCCATTAGTCAACAATGTTATTATTGGCCACAAAAAAAAAGTAGTTAGGTTATAAATGACTAACTTGTGAGTGACAATAAAGTCATTTGTGGATCATATAATGCGATCTTTAGTACACTTAATTTCCAACATCCAAACTGAAGTAAAGCTCATTTAAATGTTTTGTCCATTAGATAATGTTCTAAAGTTACTTCTTTACCCTCTGGTCTGCCTACAATATCCAATTCCGTCAAAAACGGAATATAAGAAAGGTAAGATCTATCCGGTATTAATTTTACTCGATGGTAAAGATTCAGCTTTCAGATCTTTTGATCTCTTGATACAATAACATATGTAAGTATAATAGAATAATAATAATGTTGTAGTCAATTTAATTAGGTGTTACTGACTTCATGTGTGTAAAATAATTTATTTGACCTTTTGAGAAGTATATAGTATTTAAATATAGAGTTAGGAGAATATATTTTTGAATTGTGTAACTATTGTCAAATGATTTATTCAAAATGGAAAGACTGACTTGCATCAAATAATACAATACATGTTTGATTTATGATACTAAATTAGCATTTCATGAAGCTGTCACTCGTTTTATGAAACCATTCATTTTTGTTAATTTAACATGATATAGTGCATTCTTTCAGATGGATCTTAAAAAATGTTTAACCATCGATACAAAAAACTCAACATGAGGTTTCGCAGGTACCAATACGATACATGAGATCAAGGGGTTTCCATCGATCTACCTTTTTTTTTTTTTTTTATCAAAGAAGCTAAATTTTCTAGCATAATAACCCAAACAAAATAGGATACTAAAAATCATTACAATCCTCCTAAATAAATTAATTAAATCTGCATTTTTATCCAATATTTAAGAATTTATCATAGAAATAGATTTCGATATTTCATGATGTTAGTAATAATCGATCAACGCATATAAATAAAGTTTAAAATACCATATTAATTTATCATGATGTTTGTATTTTTACTATTTGTTTTATTATATACCATTTTAATTAATTCCATTTGATATACCAAATAAGCAAAGTCAAAACTAATTAATAATGTAGTAATTATGATGTTTTTTTCTTATTTTATTTTAAATGTAACTAAAATTTTCTGTGATATTTTCTTTTCTATATCACTTTTCAATAATTTGTTTGTTTACAACTACCAAAGCTAGAAAAAACCTTTAATCAGTCGAAAATAAAAATGTTTCAAGATAGTTGTTGGATTCTGGGAATTTGGTATTGTTTGAAGACCAAAACAGAAACGCTTATTCATGGCAGAGCTTTGATTATCCTTCAAATACTGTTCTTCCGGGTATGAAGTTCGGGTTAGATAAGAAAACGGGTTTGAACAGAATGATTACATCTTGGAATTCTATTGGGAACCCAGGTGTTGGTAAGTATATATTTAAAATGGAGTTTGTTGGCTCCTCTCAGGTGTTCTGGTACAAAGGTAAGACACGGATTTATCGAACAGGGTCGTGGACCGGCAACGGATGGAGTGGTGTACCCGAGATGACAAAAAGTTTTATATTTAACATTACATATATACATGAACAACAACGATGAGGTTTACTATAGTTACCTTATACCCAATTCATCAATCTTCTCTAGATTAGTCATTAACGAGTCTGGAATGCTAGCATAGCTTTCTATTTAGCCTCATTTAGCCTCATACGTACGACGCTCCTCATCTCCTAAAGCCAAAAATACAGTTGTTTATTTCGAATCCCCAAAAGTCACAGAGCAGTATACACATCTCTAATACAAATCAACATGTGAACATTGGTAAATCTAGCATAATTCTCAAACCGACATCTCTAATCTGGAAAATCTTCAATACTTAACAGCTTAAGAGGTGAAGTAGTCTTACCCATCTCATGATACATAACAATCATCTTGTTAAGAGCCATTGATAGCTTGTGAATGAAGAACTTAAATTCGATTGAAATTAATAACTTTGGATTAGTTGAAATTAATTAAATCGAAATTAGACAACTGAAAATAATCCAACCAAAAATAACAAACTGAAAATATCTAACTGAAAATATCTGACCGAAAATAACTGACCAAAAATAACCAACCGAAAGGACATATTTTTGGTTAGACGCGACCGAAAATAAATGGAGGCACATTCCGTCCAAAATGTGAAAACCCTAAATTTCGAGATCTAACACCAAAAATCGATCTACAAAGAGAAGAATTGAATGAATTTCAATACTAAACAGATTTCAATCGCTTTTGATCGCAAAAACGTAAGAAAACACATTACAACGATCCAGTAATCAATTGTTTTTGTCGAAAACAACCTTGAACCTATAGATTTAGAACCTAGAGGCTCTGATATCACTTGTAAGTCCCTATAACAGGATCTACAAGGCTGTTGAATGTATAGCTAGAGGGCGGAATCCTTTAGCCAACCACAAACGACAAGAACAATGATTAAACGAACACAAATAGCAATAAGCCAGTCGTATATGGATTATAAAGAGAACATACAATCAACCAACGACCTATAATGCTAAACCAACTGAAAAGGAACATTAACCTCTAACCTAATTTGGCTAGGGGTATTTATAATCACAATAATGGGCCAACCAAAACTAAACCTATTAGTTTCGGACCAGTCCATCACAGATTCGGTCGAATCTAACTTCACAGTTTCGATCGAATCTTATCACAATTGACAAGCGACTCTAAACGATAATAAAGACAAATGTTCAACTAAAAATGACACCAAAATAACTAAGACTTCTAGAATGTTGTTGTTGCAGAAACGTGCACTAACACTTGATGAGTCTCTTATCTTAAATAATTTGGGTGTTTTGAATATTTAGTAACTCAAATGCTGATGTTATTAAATACTAGTGTGCATATATATTGGGTCACAAAGTCTTTGTATGGTAGATTATTGTTATAAGAAAAGTCATTTTCTCCCTGTCCAGAAGTGTATGTTAGTGTGTAAAATTTCCCTGATTATCAGTATTCATTTGGTATCATCGATAATTAGAAAATTGTTCATGGCATTCACTTGAATCAACATGTTCAATTGGTTATCCCATTTACAGTTGTCAACAAGAATAGTTAGAATAAAAGGATTTTTGTATTGATTTGTAATAATGTTACAATAAACTAAAGCCCATATTTATACAAGAGCTTCATACGTTAAATACGGAAATAAAATCAAGGAATAATTTTCGGCTTGCTGACTAAGAAAAGATCTTCTAATTCGGGAAAATGATGATTTCGTTCTGATCCCCGCAATATTCTAACACTCCCCCTCAAGTTGAAAATTGGGATCACCAAAATTCAATTTGCACAGACATTTATTGAACATAGTTGTCCCTACTGCTTTAGTCAGGATATCTGCAAGTTGGTCTTCAGATTTGACAAATGGGAGTTTGATAATTCCATCTTCAAGTTTCTCTTTGATGAAATGACGATCAACCTCTACATGCTTAGTCCTATCATGTTGTACTGGATTTTCTGAGATCTGTATAGCAGCTTCGTTATCACTCATGATCTGTATACTTTCTTTAGGAGCAAACCCTAACTCTGTCACAAGTTTCTTCAACCACAACGCTTCTACTAAGCCTTTAGTTATACCTTGGAACTTAGCTTCAGCACTTGACAAAGAGACAACTTTTTGCTTTTTACTCTTCCATGTGACAAGATTGTCTCATACCATAGAAAAATATCCTGATGCCGACCTCCTATTTCCTTTATCTCCAGCCCAATCTGCATCTGTATATATCTGAATATTAAGGTGACCATTTATTTTAAACAGTATTCCGTGACCAGTAGTTCCTTTGAGATATCTGAGAATTCTAAGAACTGCATCCATGTGCTCTACTTGAGGTTGGTGCATAAACTGACTTACTACTCCAACAGCATAAGCTATATCTGGTTGAGTATGAGACAGATAAATTAGCTTCCCTACCATTCGTTGATACCTATTTTTATCCGCAAGCTCACCGTCAGATTTCATGAATAATTTCTGATTTATAACCATCGGAGTATCTGCTGGTTTACAATCAATCATCCCAGTTTCTGCTAGAAAATCCAATATATACTTCTTCTGACAGATGAATATCCCTTGTTGTGATCTTAACACCTCAATTCCAAGAAAGTATCTTAGATTCCCTAAGTCTTTCATTTCAAACTCTGCACATAAATCTTCTTTTAGCTTCTTGATTTCACTTTCATCATTCCCAGTGATAATCATGTCATCAACATAGATTATTAAACATGTTATACGATCTCCTATACGACTAAGAAACAAAGTGTGATCAGAATTACTTTGTCTATGCCCATACTTTTTCATTGCTAGTGTGAACCTCCTAAACCATGCTCTGGGTGACTGTTTTAGTCCATACAGAGATCTCTTTAACTTACATACTTCTCCAAGTTTGAAATTTTGAGAGAAACCAGGCGGAGGATCCATATACACTTCTTCTTTTAACTCTCCGTGTAAGAAGGCATTGTTAACATCAAACTGATAAAGAGGCGATCCTTGATTTGTTGCTATTGAGAACAGAACCCTTATTGTATCTAGCTTTGCAACTAGAGAGAAAGTTTCCGAGTAATCAATCCCATATGTCTGAGTGTACCCTTTAGCTACCAATCGAGCTTTATATCTTTCTATTTCCCCGTCTGGTCTATATTTAACTGTATAGATCCATCGGCATCCAACTGGTTTCTTTCCTTGTAGAAGAGTACATTTGTCCCACGTTTCATTTTTTTCCAGTGCATCCATCTCAACTTCCATAGCATCTCTCCATTCTGTTATTTTCAAAGCTTGCTCGACATTTGATGGAATCTCTTCTGCATATAGTTTCGCTATGAATGCTTTTGCTTTTTCAGATAGATATCCTTTTGCTATATTAGCCACAGGATATTTAAAATTTCTGGAAAAATTTTCTGGAGAATAACGTTTTGCAGGAATTCCCCCGGTGGATCTTGCTGGTAGCACATATTTCTCCGGAACCTGGACTTCTACTGGAACCTCCATAGTAATCCGTTCTTCACTTTCCTGCACACTTTCATCCGTGGAATCGGTCATAGCAGTTTCAAGATTAGCATTTAGTGAAGGATCACATACTTCGGACGATATCAGGTTCGGACTCATATTTTCGGTGGCACTGACTTGTTGTGGAGAGGACTGTTCTTCAGGAGAACTGTCTGATGAAGAATATCCCAGCCAGCTCAGTGTGTCATACTGTTCCTCCCCCTGACTACTGGGTGGCTGAGGATAGAAATACTTTGTTTCAAGAAAATCACAGTTCATTGTAGTAAACATGTGACGAGTTTTCGGATTATAACACCTATACCCTTTTTGGGTCACTCCATATCCCACAAAAACACACTTCTCACCACATGGATCAAGTTTATCACGATACGATTTCGAAACATGAACAAAGACAGTACATCCAAACACTTTAGGTGGAAGGGTAAGTGTTGATGGGGGTGTATGATACTCAGTGAGTGTTTTAAGTGGTGTTTTCATTTTGAGGACTTTTGTTGAAAGTCTGTTAATTAAGTATGTGGCAGTGGCTAGAGCTTCTGGCCAAAAAGATTTCGGAACACCGGATTCAATTACTAAAGCTCTAGTCATTTCTAGTAACAGTCTATTTTTCCTTTCAACAACACCATTCTATTTTGGGGTATGAAGACATGTGGTTTGATGGACTATCCCTTTTGACTGAAAAAATAGGTTCATTTGTTAGTTGATATACTCCCCACCATTATCAGACCTCACAACTTTGATAGACTGTTGGAACTGGTTTTGAATAGCATAAAAACCAGTGAACCTATCATATACATCAGCTTTATTTTTAAAAAAATAAATCCAAGTCATACGGGTGCAAGCATCAACAAAAATTACATAATACCGGAAATTTTGGCCACCAAGAACAGGGGTAGGACCCCACACATCAGAATGAATTAGAGAAAAAGGAACTTGAACTCTAGTGTTGCTAGGTTTATAGGTTTGTCTATAGCTTTTTGCTAAAATGCAAGTTTCACAAGAAATTGATTTATTTAAAGGAAAAAGTTCAGGAAACAAAGTATGTAAATAACTAACTGAAGAATGTCCCAATCTCCTGTGCCACAACCATGCTTCTCTTTCTTTTGTTCCATGAGCTAGCATCACATTTCCACTTGAGCTGACTTCATCAACATAATACAGTCCCTCTCTCTCAGTGCCACGCCTAATAATCTGTCCTGTCCTGATATCCTATAAAAGACAAAAACTTGGATGCATGAGTACTGAGCAATTGAGTTCTTTCGTCACATGACCTATTGATAAAAGTTTTTGTGATAAGGAGGGAACATAAAGACAATTAGAAAGTTTAATATCTGGAGAAATTTTAATTGTTCCTCCAGTCTCTACATCCAGTTTCCCTTTATTCGCTGCTTGGATGTGTGTTTTCCGAGGCTTTGAAATTTCTAAAAAATCAGATAACTCGTACGTCATCGTATCCGTTGCTCCGCAATCAAATATCCACGACCCATTTTCAGAAGCTCCATGAACACTGTGGGCCTCTCCATTTATCTGTGCTGGATTACCAAAGGAAACAACTACTGGCCCATTACATGAGTCAGGCCCATTAACCATTTTAACTTCATTATGACCCGGTGATGTTTTTATACAAGGAAAAGGATTTTTTAGGGAAACAAAAACATTATTTTGGAAAGTGGGATATGTTGCCTTTTTACCTTCCACCACCGAGAAGCCATTCTCTTCCCTATGAGCTCCGGCCGCCGCTGCTAGTCCACCAAAACCATCTGATCGTCGGCCACTGCTTCCTTCTTTATTGGACCTTGTGGCGGCGGTAGGGGCGGTTTTCTCCTTGCTGGACTTAGTTGCCTTTTTTGGTCCGGTCCACCAATCTGGGTAACCCACGATTTCGAAGCACTACTCCTTCGTGTGCCTTGACATACCACACTCATCACACTTGAGATGAGATTTATCATTTTGATTCCCTTTTTTCTTTCCATCGTTCCGGCGAATACTTTTTGACACGAAACCACCACCGCCGGTAGGTTCTCCGAAGATTAAACCGAAAGCTACACCCTGCGTTTCGTTGACAGGTGCTCCCATGATTATCTGGTGAGCGGCTTCCTTACAAACCGTGGCATAAGCGGACTCGACGGTAGGTAGCGGGTCAACCTGGAGAATTTCTCGGATGATCGGATCTAATCTTGGCATACACTTTGATGTCGTCTGGACATTTCATTGGGTTGGGGTCAATTCGATCGATCTCACCCCATACACCTTGCAAGGAGTTTCATTGGTTTGTTTGATTTCGTTGGCCTTGACATGAAGATTAAAGGCCTGGAGTTTATCTTTGCCACTGCTGTAAGTCACGGTTAATGCATCCCACAGTTCTTTGGCAGTGGCGAATTTGGTAAGGTTTCCGGCTAATGTTGGTTCAATATATTGAATGAGCCACGAGAACACGATCAGGTCTTCTTGTTCCCATAACTCATACTTATCTGTTGTGGATTTTTCTGGTGGTGTTTGGGTTAAATGTGATAATAAGTTTTTTGATCTGCCGCCTATAGCCAAACGGATCATTCTGGTCCATAAGGCATAGTTCGTGTTGTTTAACTTCAGATTAATCTGAAGGTTATTGGATAATTTGGGGTTTTGGGATTGTTGATTGGTTGTATTTTGTAATAACGCGGCTAACTGTAATGCCAATTCGGAATTAGAGCCGCCGACACCTTCTGCCATGGTGGCTGTGATTTCGGTTTAGGTGATACAGTTGAACGTTTAATTGGTATATGATGAGGCCCCAATTTGAGGCTCTGATACCATGACAAGCTATATAGAATGAAATTATATTGATTTGTGATGATTTACAATTGAGCATGAAGCCCCAAATTTATACACGACTTCTATGAGTTTAAACAAGGAAACATAAACTAAATAAGGAAACATGACTCATTCTTGGCTGTCCCTTGGCTGTCCCTTAGCTGTGCTTTTGGTCTTGTGATTATCTTGATTCGGCTGTGATCTCCTTAACTAGGGAAATGATGTGAATGTTGATTTCATAGTCTAACACTCCCCCTCAAGTTGAATAGTGGGATTACCAAAATTCAACTTACTCAGACATTTATTGAACATAGATGTCCGTACTGCTTTAGTCAGGATATCTGCAAGCTGATCTTCAGATTTGACAAATGGGAGTTTGATAATTCCATCTTCAAGTTTCTCTTTGATGAAATGACGATCAACCTCTAC
>JAOXNX010071925.1:0-10425 GCA_028566075.1 Solidago caesia | reverse complement strand
GTATATTATACACATGCCTGCCATGTGTATATCTTGTTAAACAAAACCACTCCATATCAGCAAATACCACTATCCGGAATTTTTAATGTCTGAAATAGGCGGTGTTTGTACACAGTTGGCTTATATTAAAGGGAGTTTTTGATTTATACCTTACATAGAAAAACTTGTCAAGTAAGATATCTTTAAAACTAATTTGTCATATATATATATATATATATATATATATACACATGAGAGAGAGAGAGAGAGTCACGGTGGTGGCCAACAATAACACGAAACTAAAATACGAATAACCAATTATTATTCTACCCTTGTTTTTAATTTGTTTTATCTTTCTCTTTTTTCTTCCTTCCAACAAGAGAGAGAGGGGTGTCTTTTTGTGTGTGTGTGTGTGTGTGTGTTGGGTGGTCAAATAACACACAGCTGAGCTGAGCTGAGACACAGGTAAAACATACATACTATACCAATTGTCATAATTCATTATCGTGTAGCAGCAGCAACAGCAGCAATTCTTCCATAATTCAAGCTGGTTTTTTTTTATTATTATTATTTCAATTTCCTTTATTTCACTTGTTTTCGTTTTCTTTGCTTTACCCTTTTGGGTTGTTAATTTACTTTTCACAAATTGGTGGTTAATATTGGATCCCCCACCCATAATTTTATCTTAATTAATTAATTCTCCTTTTTTTTTTGTTGACACACACTCTGTATATATATATATATAAAGCGTTGTTGTTGTTGTTGTTGTAGTTCCCTCTACCCTACCTACCTGTTGATATAATATAATATATATATATATGACAACTCTAAGTTATTAATTACAGACTTGTTAAGCAAAAACGTAATTAAGTAAATGCAGCTAACTAACATATGGGAAAGAAGAAAGGTAGCAGTTGGATTTCTACAATTAAAAAGGTTTTTACATCCAAACACAACCCCCCATCCTCATCCTCGCCCTCGCCCTCGCTTAATGTAAGTTAACTTCCACCTATTGACCATCCCTTCATTCCCAATCCCATTCCCATGTTTATGTCTATTATTGCTGTTACAGGACAAGGAGGAAGCTGACAAGAGAAGTTTGAAGAAAGAAAACAAGGGTAAGGGTGAGAGTGGTGTGCGTTCAAGGTTCAAACGTGCACTTTTCAGAGAGCCTAGTAGTATTGAGAAAATCTTGGGAGATATCGACCAACATCATTTATTTATTCCCCACCTGCTGCAATCACAACCACAATCACAGCCACAGCCACAGCCACAGCCACAGCCACAACCACAACTTTCCACTTCGTCTTCTTCTTCCGCTAGGCCTGCATCTCCTCCTCCTCCTCCTCCTCCTAGGCTTTCCTCACCTCCAAGAATCAACTCTCCTCCAAATACACAAATTACCCCCAAACCAGAACCCACTCTACAACAACAATACCGTTCTGCTACAAGGATCCAGGCTGCCTATAGAGCCTATTTGGTATAGATTCATATTTCTTTCAACTGTGTATCATTCCACTTAAATAAACAATCACCATGTTTAAAGTTAAATGTGTGTTCCCATTTTGGTTGATGGTACAAATAGCTAAACCCATTGACATGATGATGCAGGCAAGGAAGAAGGTTAAAGTTTTGACAGGTCTTGTGAGACTTCAAGGAGTTGTAAGAGGTCAAAATGTGAAACGACAGACAGTCAATGCCATGAAGCAGATGCAGCTGTTGGTCAGAGTTCAAACACAAATTCAATCACAAAGAATCCAAATGCTACAAAACCAACGACAACCTAACAACAATGACAAACAAGTAGAGACTTCCCTTGGCAAGAACCTAGTAAGATTGTCTTTCTTCTTTTTATTCTTAGGTACACATGTTTGTGTTTAGCCGCCTCTGTTTTCATGTAAGATTTGTCAGTAAGCATGCTCAAGAGCTCGTTTCATTTCTCTTGATTCTCAAGTTTTTGGTGAAAGGTTTCATGGTGGTGGAAACAGGCTATGTGCTCTGAATGGAAGTTGATAGTTATATGAATTCTAACAGACCTTTTTACAATGCGGTTCCTAACTATTCATAAAATAAAAAATAAAAATAAAAATAAAAAAAAAAAAGAAAAAGAAGAAGAGAGGCATAATAAAAGCCATTTTAGGGTTCAAAATATAGATCGTGATGATTATTTTGACACTATGTTATAATGATGATTAGATGAGAGAACTCCATATATGTTTCTTGTGCATGTTTGTTTAGAAAGTTTGTGTTACCAAATTAATCCATGTGTGAGTTATTTATGTGCATGTAGTCAGAGATGGGTGATGAATACTGGGATGATAGCTTGATTACAAAAGAGGAAAGAGAAGCAAGGTTACAGAAAAAAGTGGAGGCAGTTATTAAGAGAGAAAGAGCCATGGCATATGCATATTCCCACCAGGTACTCCAAAACTCTCATATGGTGTTTGTCTGTTTGAAAATCTCCCTCGCATCTACTTACTCAGATTCTAATTTTCCAATCTTCAGTTAGGGAAAGGCACACCAACATCAGCTAAAACTTCCCTAATTGACATCCGAACTGGCGGATACCCCTGGTGGTGGAATTGGTTAGAACGTCAATTGCCTTCTCATACTCAACCTATAAAGACAAGCACAACTCCCGATCACAAACCCAGCAACATGCAGTATGGCCATCTTGAAACACCAGCTACACCAATGTCATCAAGGTCCATGGTTCCTCCAAGAAGCAGAACTCCCCCAAACGGGATGATGAGATATTCTAAAGCGAGAGGAGGAGGAGGGGGTTCTCCTTCTCCCTATCCAGTGAGGGATAATGATAGCTTGATGAGCTGCCCAGCATTTTCAGTTCCAAACTACATGAGCCCTACTATATCAGCAAAAGCTAAAGCAAGACCAACAAGTAATCCCAAGGACAGGGTCACACCCAGCACTCCGGGTAGCGAGTCATCTAAAAGGAGGTTTTCATTCCCTTTTACACCAAACAGCAATAAGTGGAATAAGCACAAGTCTCCAGGGTCTATAGGGGATTTGAGCATGGATTCTGCCATTTCTATGCCAGCCTCAGTAGGGAGGAAACCATTTAACAGATTTGTGTGATATAGTATTAGTTTGATTTGAGTTTGTGATTTTATTGATTGTGTGTTTTAACATGGGTGTATGTTGTTACTATAATAATAGGATGACATGATGGATGGATGGACTGATTGATGATAGTATTAATATGTAGTAATCAAAATAAACTAAAAGCTTTGTGTGTCCAATCACACCAATTAGGTTTCTTCAAGAACTACTGACGTTCATTACGGTTAATGATCTTCTTTGTTGTTGGTTTTTCAACTTTAAGTATGATAGGTTTAACTTTGTATTTGAAGGGAAATACAAATGAAAATACAACCACCAGATTAGACAACTACTGTACTTTTTTGCACCTTAAATCACAAAGTCAGCCCTTCAGATATTCCAATGGGATTTCCAAGAATTAAGGGACTACTGGACGACAAGATCAAAATGGTTCAACCAAGCAGTAATTCCAATGGGATTTCCAGCAACAAGTGTGAATCCTCCCTCTCATAATCCCCTGCTACATACATACATACATACATACATACATACATACATACATACATATATAATTAAAAAAAAAAAAAAAAAGAAATTGATGATTATTAAATGTAATGATGGCAATCATAAAAGTTGCATTGTTTTTGGGATACACTTAAAAAGCAGCAGAGCAGATACAAACCCCTCCCCCTCTAGTATTTAACCAAAGTCTAGAATCTATCTAGTAAAATAAAAAACTTGTTAGCAGAAAGAAACTAAGCCTTGACTTGAACTTGTTTAGGTCCAAGTTGAGGGATGAAAACAGGTTGATGATGCAGAGGAGGGTTAGGGTTAGGGTTTGATGTTAAGATGCGTACTCCATGAGTATTGGTAATCTCTAGAACCTCAGGCAATCCATTAATGCAACCTTTAGACATACCAACATCAATCCTTATAGCCATGTTGTTGCAGACTCCATTAATACCAGACTCTTGAATAGTATGACCCATGATCATCCTCCTAGCCCCGGGAATAGTAGAAAGGACGTGTTCAAGGGTATTACAATCACAGTCTTTAGGGAGCTCGTTAGAGAATATTCTCAACCAAACAAGAGAATTCCTTCCCCTAACCAAACTGGATGTAACCTTGTGTTTGGAACCACTAATCCAATCGCTAACCTCTTGGTTAATACGTTGTAAACCATAATCAACATGAGTAGGCAAAAGGCCACCATGAACAAACACAGAGTCATCAACAACAAGTACAGTCAAGTTGTTTGATAAGAACCTGGTGGAAATAGGACCACGAGGCCTCAATGCCGCAATACGAGATCTAAAACCTTGAACGTATTGGGGTTTAACAAGAGGGAAAGAAGAAGGGATGCCGTGATACAAATCATCCTCTTCCTCCTTTAATTGATTAGCTGCTGCTTTTTTAATGTTAACACCAATGGAAAACCAAAAAGCCCAATGATTAAATTCATCAAGAGCGGAAGGGGTGACGTACCTGAAATCGCCATCAACATTCATGATTTCATGATTTCCATTCATAGTGATAACATTACCACCTGATTTGATAGCCTGTCTTTTAAGTTTTTCAAGATAATAAAGGATTTTGAGTTCGTGAGGACCACGGTCAAGGACATCACCAACCTGAACAAGAGTGGAACAACCACCACACCAGTTGTCTTTGGAATCGATAAGACCAGCCAAACGGAGGGCTTCCTTTGATTTCAAGAGGTCGCCATGGAGATCGCCAATTGCAATCAATCGATTCTCATTCTCTTTAGAGGATGATGATGGTGACGATATGAAAGGAGGAGGAGATGGAGGCACTATTATTGCGGGGGGCATAAACATTCCATCTGTTACACAAAAGTCAACGAAAGTGTCAACGAATGAAGATACTATGTTTGTCAAAAAGAGAGAGAAGGTTCTGGGAATTTTTTAGGGGAAAGAGAGAAGGGAAGAGGATGATAAGGAGTGGACGAAAATACCCCGACTTAACGGCCAGAAACTAACGAAGTTACCGCGGTGACCAAAAGTGCAAAAAATAGCATAGTTCAGTCCTTTTTTGCTATTTTTTCAGTTTAGTGACTAAAAGTGCAAATCGTACCAACTTTAAGGACGGAAAATGTAATTTACCCTTTTCTTTATAAAATTAAAAAAATATATATATTATGATATGATGACTTATGGTAAAAAAAAAAAAAGTTTTACATTTACGGGTTCTATTTGTATGTACCTATCTGGTGATCGGAAAACAGGAAAGGTGTGGGAATGAGTTGAAACTTGAAATACTCCTTGGAAGTAAAAAAAGAAAAAAGAAAAATAAAAAAAAAGAAACACGAACACAACAAAACAGCAGCAGCAGCCGCCATTATTAGCGACAGATACTTGATCAAGTCAACCCTTTAATGACGAAACGAAGAAGCCTGAAAACAACAACATTCATCATCTTTATTCTATTATGTCTCCTTGCTTTCTCCACTGTTTTCGCCCCTCTCCCTAACCATCATAATAATAACAATAATAATAAACAACCCCCAAAACATCATCATCATCACCATCAAGTAAGTTACTACTATTTTGGGATCATATTTTATATTATATAGACATATTGTATATAAAAAATAACTGTCCCGTCAAAATAAGGATAAATATTCGAGTACAATACTTGTATGCGTGTCTGAACTTATTAAGTATAGACTTACGGACTATGATTAGCAAAATTCTAAAAAACAGATAATTCAAGTTTCAAAAATTAAACAGGTTGTTGTTAATGCTCGAAAGTTTGATATCGCGGATGATATGTTCATGAAAGATGGACAGCCTTTTCGGATCATCGGCGGTGACTTGCATTATTTCCGTACACTTCCTGCGGTGCGCTCTCTCTATATTGAATTATAGTTAAATTTTGAAGTAGTTATTTTGTAATTATTATTAGATTTAATATGACATTAGCTGGATGTTAGTATTGGGAAGATAGGTTATTAAGAGCAAAGGCATTGGGATTGAATGCAATTCAAACTTATGTTCCATGGAATCTACATGAACCTAAAGAAGGTCAACTTGATTTTAGTGGCATTGCGGATATAGTTTCGTTTATTGAGCTGTGTCACAAGTTGGATTTGTTGGTCATGTTACGGCCTGGACCTTACATTTGTGCAGGTAACTACAATAGTTACTGATTATGCATGTTTTCAAACCTTGCGTTACATCTATATTGATAAAAATGATAAGTGGACAATGTTAGAACCATTTCTTTTTTACTGCAGAATGGGATTTTGGCGGTTTCCCTGCTTGGTTACTTACTAAACAACCGGCCATCAAACTAAGATCATCCGACCCGGCATACCTTGCTTTGGTCTCAATCTATTTTTCTTTATTTTATAATTTTGATCGTTGTTTCTTGTGGTATGCAAGAGTTTCTAATGATGAGTTGTTGCAGGTTGATAGCTGGTGGGGGATACTACTTCCTAAAATCGCTCATCTTCTATACCACAAAGGAGGACCTATCATCATGGTTCAGGTCGGTAGAACTTGATTAGTGTTAACTCATTTTTTCTTTTCTAGAATAGTTAAAAATGTATATTATTTCATCATTTAGAGCTTCACAGTTCACAAACATTTCAACACGTGTAGTTGTGATTGCAGATTGAGAACGAATTTGGTTCATACGGAGATGATAAAGATTATCTGCATCATTTGGTCAACTTAGCACGGTCACATCTCGGGGATGACATAGTTTTGTAAGTTGATGTAGTATGGTAACACGTGTTCTTTTTTTAGCATCATACTTCAGATTGTATTTCAACTATTGTAATTTTTTTATATAGATATACCACAGATGGAGGCACTAGAGAAACTCTCACTAAAGGAACTATAAGTGGAGATGCTGTCTTTTCAGGTAAACCTTAAGGTTAAAGTATGTAATCCATTTATTATTTAAATAGTTTGCAGTTTACGATTTTAATATCGCAAAGTTAAATTTTAGCTGTTGATTTTTCAACTGGAGAGGATCCTTGGCCTATTTTTAAGATGCAAAAGGAATATAATGCGCCAGGAAAATCACCACCCCTTTCTTCGTAGGTATCTCACTTTAATTCCCGTGACTTGGACTTCAATACTATTATTTTTCAATGCTCATTAGACATGGTTTCAGAGAATTTTACACCGGTTGGCTTACACATTGGGGAGAGAATATTGCTACAACGGATGCAGCTTCTACAGCATCTGCCTTGGAAAAGATTTTGTCGAGGAACGGCTCCGCTGTGCTTTATGTACGGTATAAAAAGTACAGGTGGCAATATCAACCCATTTGCTTATAAATGGGATGATTTGATCCATTCTTTATCTCTAACAAGTCAAATAGTTTGAATGGGTCAAATGGTTTAAAAGTTGTTCAAAAAGTTTCTCTGACGAGTCAACCCTGACCTGATATAAACCTATCTGTTTGACCCGAACCCAACACGCCCATTCTGCCACGTCCATTAAATAGCACAAAATCTCGAGACACATTTTTACCTGATATCTCCGTGGTGTGGTGTGGTGTTTTCTCACTTATAGATGGCTCATGGTGGAACCAATTTTGGATTTTACAATGGTGCAAACGCTGCTCAAGAATCCGATTATAACGCTGATCTTACGTCCTATGATTATGTGAGAAACCTCATCATTCGCTTCTCACAGTTTTTTGTAAATTACTGATAGTTTCACATAATCTTCCTCACCCAAATGGAAACATTATCTTCTTGTAGGATGCTCCTATTAGTGAATCTGGCGATGTGGATGGTGCGAAGTTCAAAGGTAATATCTCCCTCTACGAATGCTGCTAATTATAAGTCCATAATATTTGTAATAATAATATAACAAATGATACTTTGTTTATCAGCATTGCGGGGGGTTATAGCTAAGTACACTGCAGTTTCTCTCCCTCCAGTTCCTTCAAATAATGAAAAGACAGGATATGGCCATATTCAGTTAGAAAAAAGAGCATCTTTATTTGAAACACTGGACAATGACTTGTCCATCAAAGCTATCGAATCTGAGAACCCAATTTCAATGGAAGCTGCAGGGCAGGTATTTGTGCTCATCCCAAAGACCAGTGTTTATATATTCTTCACATCAATGTTTCTGAACTCATTGCACATGAACATGTCTCATTTTCAGATGTTTGGATTTTTATTATATGCCTCTGAATACATAGCCATGGGTAAGGGGAACACTTTGTCTATACCAAAGGTAATTTCTGCCGGCCAACCTGACCCATTCCTATATACCTTTGTTCACCCGTTACCTAACCTGCCCAAGTTGCCACATCTAAGATATTCTCATTCATATTTATATTGTGCATCTCATTTCCTATTTTAGGTGCATGACAGAGCCCAAGTATATGTTACATGCCTTTCTGAAGATACGAGGGCAAGACCAAAATATGTTGGCACCACTGATAGATGGTCAAATAACCATGTTAATCTTCCTAATGTCAAATGTGCTTCCAGCAGTAGATTGTTGTTAATTCTGGTAAAGCAGCATACTTGACTTGTCTAACATAATTTGGTCAACTTTTCTCTGTACCGTTGATATCTATCGTATGTTTGCCAAAAAAAAATTTTAATTTTTTGCTTTGTCATACTTTTCGAACACCTTTTCTTTTTTCTAGGTTGAAAACATGGGTCGTGTGAATTATGGGCAGTACTTGTTTGATAGCAAGGTATATTTCCAAACTTAACACCTTTTTTTTGAAAGGCGAAAAACTTAACACCTTTTAAAGGCGATACCCTGTGTTTTTTCAAACTAATGTATACCATGGTCTCGTTCATCAAGTCTTTGTCTGTTATAGGGCATACTGTCAGCTGTTTTCTTAGATGGGAAACCTCTGCTTAATTGGAAGATGTTACCGATTCCTCTCAGCAATCTAAATGAGTTCCCTGGAATCAGACCTGTTTTCAACAAGTCATATTCTAATTTGGTTGAAGTTTCTGCCCGTAAAAGCCTGAAAAGCAAACACATGGGTACATTCCAGTTTCATAGTTCTTATGGATGCAACTAGATGTGGCAAGTTCTACCAATTTACTTATAAATGGATCGATTTGGGTTTTTGATAGATAATATAGTTTTTGGAATCTATCTTATTCAAAGAGTAGGCTAGTAATTATCTTGACAGTTGACATAATATAGTTTTTTGTAATTGTATCTGATATACCAAGTTTTTAAAGAAGTTTTAATATGTTTTGTTCTTTAAGTGTTTCTGGTCGACCCAAATCATACAAAATTACCCAGTTGACATTACCCAACCCGCCTATGTTGCCACCTCCAGTACCCAACTATGTTAGGCCAAGTGGCCAACACAGCAACACTTATTCTGTTGACATTACTTATGTTACTTCACCAATGTGCTCTATCTTATTTTCAATTTATTTATGTTTTTGCAGATATGAATTTAAAAGAACCGACTTTGTATACTGGTACTTTTGTTGTTGACAAAGTAACAGACACATACATGTCCTTCAATGGCTGGGGTAAAGGTGTCGCTTTTGTAAATGACTTCAATATCGGGAGATTCTGGCCGGTAAAATTATATTGATTCTTTTTGGGTCCTGTATTTTTATAGTATGCATAACTTGGATCGCTTTTGGGTCGTTTTGCAGTCATTTGGGCCGCAGTGTAATCTCTATGTCCCTGCTCCAATTCTCCGACGAGGAAAGAACGTCTTGGTATGAACCATCTCTTTGTGTGTGTCTTTGTGTGTGTAGGTCTAGATTGCAGTGGTAAAATGGGCGAAGAGGGGTAACTTTATGTGTTCAAAACGATTTTATTTATTTTACTAAAAAGGGCGTCTTTATTTAATTAGAAATCATACATGTACACTGCCAAACTAGCATTCCTAAGACATGTACTTAGGCAAATTAATTTGACCCCACCAAAAATAGTAAATATACATGACAATATGACCTAACCCTAACCTAGCTATATTCCCCAACATTCTTTCCTTTATTTTCAAACACTTGCAACAAAGCTCACATTTTCCAACAGTCATCCAGTCATATAGTTTACCCATAGTGCCAGTGCCCTCTTGACTTCATAGGTATCATTGTATAGTTAAACTCAAGCTTCCTTAGCTCAAAACGAATTGGGTTGGGTTGACTCAAAACGTATGTTGACTCAAAACGTATTTTTTTCTCTTTAAATTTCTTTTTGTTAAACGTAATCGTGTGTCAAATATGATTACAAAAACTATATTATCTCAACTATAAACCTTATCTTTTATTAGCTTTTTTTTTACTCTACCCCTTTAGAGATAAAGTAGAATATTTAGTCCATCTATATACTTTATAATTCATTTGCAAAGTGTCTTAAAAATTAAGAATATATATAGACATGGGATGGGTGTTACAAAATTTTT
>JAOXNX010071908.1:0-10426 GCA_028566075.1 Solidago caesia | reverse complement strand
CCCCAACACCAAGCTCCAGCCCCAACCCCTACCCATAGCCCCAGCTCCAAGTTTTTTTTTGCCAAACATACCCAATAACTATTCACAACTTTTTGTAGCAATACAAAAGACAATGCCCCAACTCTTGAGTGCAATGAGGGAATTTAAAAATGAACTCAATATAAATGAACACAACATAGATTTGAAGTTCAATAAAAAACAAGTGACTATAGATTCAATTTTTATTACAATCTTAGAATTTGGAATCTTTTAATAATTATTAATTTATAGTTTTGTTGAGACCGAGATTTAAAAAAAGTTATTATCTTATTATTTTATCGACTGGGGTTCAATTTTGTACTGGTCTCAAGTTGAGACTTGACAAATTATTAATTTTATCGAGGTTATTAATTTATTGAGTATTAATTTATAAAGGTTTTACAGTACGTTTTTTAATTTATTTAGTACTTAAATATTGAATTAATTTAAAGTTAAGTTTTTCTTTTTTATTTTTAAAAAGGCAACTGGCTTTATCGCCTTCGAACAGTTTGACATTGTGTTGTCGGGATTACGAATTGAATTGAAATTGATGATAATTATTTTATTATTCTCTCGGTTTTGTTAGCGTCACAAATGACTCATTAGAAGGCTAGAACGAGTAATAATGTTACAATAAAAAGTGTATGATGTTTATCAAAAAAACGCTCAATGCAACTTGTTTCATCAACGATATTAAATACATTAATTCTTATAATCAATATTATTATTATTATTATTAACGGTCAACTAAGACAATGACGGGTACTTCGTACGCAACGTCCCAAAACATAAAAGCAAAAACACAATGTACCTTAATTGCTTTTGATGGGCGGGACTGATCGAGAACTTGAACGATCAATCGAGGAGAAGCAAACTTCAATTCTTTGGGGGCTGCTAGTTAGATGTTGTTTGTGTGTGTGTGTTTTTTTTAGAACGACAAAGTATATTAAAATAAAGGTAACTAGCAAATCACTAGTTAACCATTAAAGTTATACAAGTACAAAAGATACAATTACATTATCTAGGATCAAAACAAGACAACCAATCCTAAATACTTCCTGAGGCTTGAACTGCGAGGATTATAGAAAGGATCAAAAAACTCGTACCAATTACAGTGGCCCAAGATATGAGAAAAACCCTCGCCCAACGGATGCCGAACCACCGGTTTTCACTCCACGGTGTTTTTGGTGTAATCCTAAATAAGCCCCAGGGCGACCAATCGACTAGTTGACAATCAGCGGGCATTTAAGCCAATCCGCCCAAGATATCCGGTTCTTCTTGCATCTACTAGAATACCATAAGTAAGATTGGGCAATGATGAGGTCAAGCAAATAATCTTTATCACGGTTCCCATTTTTGAAAACAACATCATTGCGATATTTCCAAGTCGACCACCACCCGCAACACATAATAGCTTCAATAATGAGTTTTTTATCCAAAGATAAACGCATGTTATCAATGGAAGATAGAATACCAATCGGATCCGAAGGAAAAGGAGCAATTGGAAGCCATTTAGTAAGAGAAAACCGAATTCAAGTAGTGATGATATACCCCTCCGTGCATACGAAGACATTCGCATGCAAAGCTTAATCACGAAAGCTTACTATGGGAAAGAATATAATAAATCTTTTCTCAAAATACCAAGAAGATGTATTCCGCAAGAAAAGGAATTACATAGCAACTAAATCGGAATACATAATTATCTTGAACAACCGAATCAAGATAAAATATTATCTTGATATGCTTAAGAAAATATAGGATCTATCCCTAAATAGGATTACCTATAAAAAGGGGGAAACCCTCCCTTAATTCGGCATCATGATCATCATTATCATAGCCGAAAAACACCACCACATTCTCAACACTTTTGGCGTAAAAGGAGTTCCTTACCTGCGGAGAATCGCCAACGAAATCATAATAAATCATAATCACCCCTCGATCACCCTCTAGGCGTAAATGCGGTTTGGTGTTCAATCAATTGGCGCCATCCGTGGGACCCCGCTGAAATAATTTCACAAAAAACCCACTAACTCAACCACGAAAAAAGATTCACCAAACTCGTTCACCGAAAGAGAAGATGGCTGATCGACGACACAACGCTCCAGAAAATAGCTCGGACTCGAGCTCGCCGGCGAAAAGGAAAAACCCAGAACAAAGCACTTTCTCACCATGGAGTGTATACTCTTCGCTGTTAAAAGAACTGCCGTCAGAAGATCTAGTCGTGATTCCGGTCATGATTTTCAACACAAAAGTACATCGGGCCTACCTCGACGGCGGCAGCGAATGTGACATTATTTACGAACATTGTTTCCTCCAACTTCCTCAAGCCATAAAAGTTCGGATGACAATGCCTCGGACGCCTTTGATAGGGTTTGCAGGCGAACGAGTAAATCCCCTTGGAGAAATAGATCTAGATGTCACAATCAGAACCTACCCTTACGTGCGAACCGAAACCCTAGATTTCATAGTGGTGAGGTCTCCGTCTCCTTACAACATTCTCTTGGGAAGACCGGCATTACGCCGGATGGAGATGATAGTTTCCACGATTCACTCCCTTGTCAAGTATCAGACTTTTGCTGGAGTAGGTACCATTCGATCCGAATTCAGCGCATCAAAGCAGATTCACGGAATAAAGAAATCCAAGGAAGTCAGTCAAGAGCCCCCGAAGCCCAAGGAGTATTCTGAACATGGCGAACAGGTAATTGTTAATCCTGCTTTCGAAGAACAACCCGTCACCATCGGGAAGCAACTTCCCGAAGAGGTTAAAAAGAAGCTGAGGAGATTGTTACAGCAAAACACCAATATATTCGCGTGGGAATACTCTGATATGACGGGGGTAGCTCGAGTGATCTCCGTAGATGGAGAAGATTTTATCACTGAACACAGGCTCAATGAAAGAAAACATATCTCCCCGCTACAACAGAAAAGACGGAGCTTATCCGCCGATAGGGATGAAGCGGCTTGCAAAGAGGTAGACGAATTATTGAAAGCTGGGATTATACGAAGGTCCATTTACCCTATTTGGGCCGCGAATCCGGTAATGGTAAGGATAAGAGAAGGAGGATGGAGAATGTGTGTCGACTTCACCAACAATAATAAAGCTTGCCCTAAAGACTATTATCCTTTGACCGAAATCGATTGGAAGGTCGAATCGTTGGCAAGTTACAAGTTTAAGTGCTTCCTGGACGCTTACAAAGGTTACCACCAGATACAAATGGCAGAAGAAAACGAAGATAAGACTGCTTTTTACACCAGCAAAGGAACTTTCTGCTACAAGAAAAATGCCCTTCGGCTTGAAAAACGCAGGAGCCACTTACCAACGGTTAGTTGATAAGGCTTTCCACAAATAGATAGGTCATAACCTGGAAGCCTATGTAGATGATATGGTGATAAAGAGAAGGTCTGGAGAAGACTTATTGGTAGACATTCAAGAAACTTTCAACACCCTTCGATCAATTTGCATGAAACTCAATCCTAAAAAGTGCTCTTTCGGCGTCGAAGAGGGGAAATTCCTGGGATACTATATTACTAACAAAGGGATTCAGGCGAATCCCTCGAAGGTAGACAAACTATCACAATTGTCTCCCCCAAAAACCATCAAGGAAGTACAAAGCCTGAATGGGAAGCTCGCGACATTAGTTGATTTCTGTCACGGGGGGCCGACAAAAAACTTCCGTTCTTCAAGACGCTCAAGAGATGCCTTGACAAAAAAGATTTTATATGGACGAAAGAAGCTGATGGGGCCTTTGAACAGATGAAGAGGTACATAGCTCAATTACCCGTACTAACATCCCCTAAGCCTGGGGAAACTCTCTTTATGTACTTAGCAGCTTTCGAGGAGTGCGTCAGCGCAGTCTTACTAGCTGACAGGGAGCGAAAGCAAATTCCCATATACTTCGTCAGTAGAGTTCTGTGTAACATTCCGAACTTTTTGAATTGCCGTTAGTATGTCGTTAGATTTTATCGTTAGTTACCGTTAGGTAATATTTGTTTAATATGCTTTTATGTGCAATCAATGTGCTTATATGCTAAATGATAATGATGATATAATTATATGATTAATGAAAGTGAAAATACTGATAAGAATGTTTAAAAGTATTCCCGATAGGACCAATTGACTTCAGCAAAAAACCCTTTTCTCTCTCTCTAGCTGGCGATTTTCCATGGCTTCTCAGACTCTGTTTTCATAGTTCTCTTCTGTTTAACATTGGTTTATGATTGATCTCCATCATCTTCTCGATGGATTTCAACTATGAATTAGGTTAAATTAGGTCCATCTGATCCAAAGTTCTGATTTTTAATATTGCGGCTAGGGTTAGGGTTTTGCTGTTCTTATTTCTTATTCTTAGTTGTTCTTGGTCCCTGGTTTTACTTGTTCTTATTGTTAGTTAAAGAGGTATAGAGAGAATGAAGACTAGAAAGACGGCGGCTACTGCTTCAAACCAACAAAAACCTCCTCGTGGTGTGAAAAACCAGGAACAGGGTGCGAAGGGGAGCAGTAAAGAAAAGGCTGTAAATGAGGAGAAGATTTATGATGTGGACGGTGGTGATATTACAGGTAGTGGTCCTCCGGCCACTGGTCAAACTCCTGTGAATTCACCGTATAAAAGTAACACAAAAGGGGTGATGGGCTCTGGGAATAAGGAGGCATGTTCTTACCCTGGTCCCACAGGGCAAAGGGAACAGGGCGACTTTCAAGAAGTATGCTCCGGTTCAAAGGAACATGAAGGAATGGCAAAAAAAGGTGGTATGGAACATAATCAATTTGCTGCTGTTGTTAACGATAATAGTGGGAAGCCACCATCCTTTATTACCAAACCTAATTGTGGGGACAAAAATAATGGATTATATTCCTTTCCTGCTAAGGAAACTGATGCACATGCCATAGTGGGTGAGGATACCCAGGCCACCAACGACACCTCAAATGCCCCCATCTCCAGAGAAGATACAATGTTTGATGAGGGGGTTATCCCTGGAAGTGCTACAACAGCGGAAATCAGTGGAAAAAAACCAGTGGAACAGGGGACAACTAAAGCTCCTACAAAAGAATCTTATGCAGATATGGTGCAAGCAAAGGAGGGTAAACAGGTGCATGAGAAACGAAAGATTAACCTAAGGAAGCTGGAATCGGCCATTAAGCTTGATGGTGTTGATGTTGTTCTACCACAAGAATCTATCAAAGAGGTTTGTTCTCGATATGAAAATACATTGTATGGTTATTTTTTTGGTAGGAGAATGGCTTTCCCTGTACTTGATAACTTTGTAAAAAATGCATGGGCAAAACATGGTCTCTCACGAGTAATGATGAATGCCAATGGGTTCTTTTTCTTTAAATTTCGATCAAAGGCTGGGATGGATTATGTAATTGAAAATGGACCGTGGCTAATACGTAGTGCCCCTATTATTCTCAATATTTGGTCGCCAAATGTCAACTTAACAAAGACAGAACTGAAAAGCGTCCCGGTATGGGTGAAATTGCATGATGTTCCAATGGTTGCTTACACGGATGACGGGTTAAGCATGCTGATCTCAAAGGTAGGAGAACCAAAAAAAATAGATTCGTTTACTACTGATATGTGCATTGATGCTTGGGGTAGAAATAGTTATGCTAGGGCATTAGTCGAACTAGATGCCAACAGTGAATTGATAGAAAAAATAGTTGTTGCTATCCCGAAGATTGATCAGGAAGGAGTCACGAAGGAGGTTATACATGTTGAATACGAATGGATTCCGCCCAGATGCTCGGGGTGCAAAGTCTTTGGACACTGTGACTCAGCCTGCCCCTTGATGGTTACTACAACTTCCAAAGCTAAACCTAAAGAAGATGAACAAGGTTTCCAGCTAGTCAATGCCAAGAAAAAGGCTACAAAGCAAGGGTTCCCAGCAAAAGCTCAGAAAAAACACCTTATCTACTTACCAGTTTCAAAGAACAACAAAGGTGTGGCTAGTTCTTCTACTACTATGGCTACAAAAAACTCGTTTGATCTGTTGAAGGTAGATAGTGAAATTAGGCAGGAAGAAAAAGGGACGGGGACGACTAATGTTCCATCAGACGACGAAGAGGTTGAAGAGATTTACAATGAAACAGCCGCATTTATGAAAATGAATTCGATTCCAACGTCAGAGAAAGAGGGGGCAAGCACTCCCAGTTCAGAGGGTTTTTATGAGTAGTATAGCCGCCTGGAATATTAGGGGGTTAAACCGCTCGCTAAAACAAAACGAGGTTCATCAGGTAGTTAATGATAACCGCTTAAGTTTATGTGCTGTTTTGGAATCGCATGTTGCTGTCTCAAACTTATTTAATGTTTGCAAATCGATCTGTCGTTCATCGGATTGGACTTCTAATGGGGGTATTTGCAGCAAAGGTACAAGAATTATTATAGGCTGGAACAAGGAGGTTATGGACGTAATGGTTTTGTCACAATTTCAGCAGGTTATACATGTACAAATTATCTTCAAGGAAGACAAAAGGGAACTGCTGTGTTCTTTTATTTATGCTGATAATGCTTACCAGACTAGGCGGGAATTGTGGAGGAATCTTGCTGTGCATAAGGCTTTTGTTCATGATAAGCCTTGGATTATTTTGGGTGACTTTAACTCGGCACTGAATATTGAGGACAGCTTCCATGGATCGTCTAATGCTAGTATAAGTATGCGTGAATTTAGAGATTGTGTGGAGCTTATCGAAGTCTTTGATATAAACGGTTCGGGCCTGCACTACACCTGGAATCAAAAGCCAAAAAATGGAGGGGGGGTCTTCAAAAAAATAGATCGTATCATGGGCAACTCTACTTTCACAGTTGATTTCCCAGCGGCACATGCTATATTTCAGCCCTATCGAGTCTCTGATCACTCTCCCTGCATATTGAAACTACCCTCTGTTACTCGTTGCAGACCAAAGCCCTTCAAGTTCGCAAATTTTCTTATCCATAAAGCCGGTTTCACTGCTGCTGTGGCAAATTCTTGGAAGTTGCAGGTGGATGGACATCATATGTTCAAACTGGTCAAGCGAATGAAAGCCTCAAAGCCTCCCATGCGCAGACTTCTCCAAAATCAGGGAAATCTTCATAAAAAAGTGACTTCTCTTCGGTGTAATCTAGACGCGGTTCAAGCTGATATGGACAAAGATCCCGACAACCCGACATTACAAGAGAAAGAATCTGATCTCTTAATTGCATATAAGACAGCTCTCCTTGATGAAGAGCATTTTCTTAAACAAAAGTCCAAGGTGATATGGTTGGCTGTGGGCGACTCAAATTCGGCCTATTTCCATAATTCTGTTAAGAGCATAAATCACAGAAGTCGGATTGAGGTGATTAGGGACTGTAATGGAGTCTTACATGAAGGAGGTGCTGCCATTAACGCGTTTGTGAACCATTACAAAAGCGTTTTGGGCAGGGAGGGGGTCACCAACACGTCCCCTACTCCATCTCTTTTCAGTACAAAGCTCCCCCCACTGATTGCTAATAGAATGATTGGCAATGTAACAGATGATGAAATAAGGAATTCAATGTACTCGATTGGTGAAAATAAAGCGCCAGGTCCGGATGGGTTTACTTCAGGTTTCTTTAAAGCCTCATGGGATGTTGTGGGAGGCGATGTTTGTCACGCTGTTCATGAATTCTTTAGGAATGGGAAACTTCTACAGGAGGTAAACCACACCTTGATTGCACTTGTACCTAAGGTTACCACCCCTTCTTGTGTTACTGATTATCGCCCTATTTCTTGCTGTAATACTATTTTCAAATGTATTAGTAAGATTATAACCGACAGGATGAAGGATGGTCTAAAAGAGATCGTTAGTATCAATCAATCTGCATTTGTCCCTGGTCGACGAATTTCAGATAATATTTTACTGGCCCAAGAACTAATGCATAATTACCATAGATCGGTTGGCCCCCCTAGATGCGCGTTTAAAATAGATATCCAAAAAGCCTATGACACGGTTGACTGGAATTTCTTGGAAGCAACTCTTCACGGTTTTGGTTTTCATAGGCGAATGATACAGTGGATAATGGTTTGTGTTAAAACATCGTCCTTCTCATTAGCAATCAACGGAAATGTGCATGGTTATTTTCGGGGAAAGAGAGGCCTAAGGCAAGGTGATCCAATGTCACCGTATCTCTTCACCCTTGTCATGGAAGTTCTCACCCAAGTTATTCAGCATGAAGTCTTGTCGAATGCTAGTTTCAGATTCCACAACAAATGTGAAAAAGAACGCATTATTAATATTTGTTTTGCAGATGATCTTCTTTTATTTGCAAGGGGAGAAGCAAACTCGGCCAAGACCATTATAAAGGCAATTACTGCATTTACTGATATGTCTGGGTTGTCGCCTAGCATGCCTAAAAGTAAAGCGTTCTTCTGCAACGTGTCTGATCATGCCAAGCAAGCAATACTCGCAGTTATGCCATTTGAGGAAGACACTCTGCCTGTGAGGTATCTTGGTGTCCCTCTCATCTCCACTAGACTTCGTCACAATGATTGTAAAATTCTGGTGGAGAAATTAGATAATAGGATACAGGATTGGAAGAACAAGACACTCTCCTTTGCTGGCCGTTTACAGTTGATAAAGTCGGTGTTATCTTCTTTCCACATCTTCTGGGCTGCTGTATTCATTCTCCCAGCTAGTATTATCAAAGATCTAGAGAAGAAGATGCGTTCTTTTCTATGGAGTAAAGGGCCTATGGTGAGTGGTAATGCTAAGGTCTCATGGAAGTCCATTTGTTTGCCAAAGAGTGAAGGGGGCCTTGATATCAAACGGCTGGCTCAGGTAAATAAATCACTTATGGTTTATCATATCTGGAGTGTTTTAACCTCAAGAGAGTCATTATGGGTCAAATGGGTACATTCCTTTAGGTTGAAGAACCGAAATTTCTGGGATGTGCCCCAACCGCTGAATTGCAGTTGGGGGTGGCGTAAGTTGCTCCAACTCAGGGACGAAATCAGACCCTTTGTACTATCAAAAATAGGTAACGGGCAGCGGACTTCGGTATGGTTTGATTGTTGGTCTCAAAATTACCCACTTTGCCGTTCAATTTCTCCAAGACAGATCATGCAAGCGGGTTTTTCTCTCAACTCCAAGGTAGTGGACCTAATTCAGGATGGTGAATGGTTGTGGCCAACCGCTTGGCCAAACTTATTCCCGGTATTATATAGTCTGCAGCCTATCATTTTACGACCAGAGAAAAATGATTCTATAGTTTGGATGGATGGCGAGGGGATCGAGCATCCATACTCATCTAGAATTGTTTGGGACTCCATCCGAAATTCCGGGGATGAGGTACCATGGGCTAAAGCTATTTGGTTTTCACAGTGTATTCCACGACATGCATTCCTAGTGTGGCTCATTGCAAGACAGAAACTGAAAACTCAAGACAAAATCATCAGTTGGCGAAAGGACTACAACCTGTATAGCTGTTCATTATGCAGCAAAGGCCCCGATTCCCATGCTCATTTGTTTTTTGAATGTTATTTTACATCACAGGTTTGGCATAAGGTGGCTGTATTGGCAGAATTTCCTAATCTGTCCAATGCTTGGTGTGATATTCTACAATGGATTACCGTGAAGTCGAAATCAAGATCAGCAAAAAACGTTATAGGGCGACTAACTGTTGCTGCAACAGCATATTTTATATGGCAAGAACGTAACCAGCGACTGTTCTCAAATAAAGTGCGGCCTCCCGATCAGATTGTGGAACTCATTGCCTCGTCGGTCAGGCTTAGATTGGTGACTCTGAGATTCAAAGGCACAGCCTCTGTCGATCGCTTACTACAAGCATGGAAGGTCCCTCGTGATATTGTGGTACATACGAGATAACTATCTTGCAGTAGTTTGCAGCAGTTTTTTTTTTGGCTGAGGAATTCCATTTCGGTGGCTGCTGGGGAAAAATTGTTGTAGACTTGGATGTTTACGTGTACTTAGTGTCACTGTAATATTGCCATATTTTACATACCCTTACGAGTGTGTAATGGCATTATTTAGTTTAGTTTGTATGGTCAATTGATATTAGTCCCATAGCAGCTAATGTTAGTGTCTACCGTATTAGTTGTTTTTGTATTGCTATTAAAGCTTGGTTACATATACATGGCATGTCATGTGTATGAATTGGTTTGGTATTCTGCCTTACCACTTGATTTGTAATTGTTTTGGGAATGATATATAATTCACCGGGGAGTCACCCCTTTACCCAAAAAAACTAAAACTTAATTGCGTTTCGAAACATGTCTTTGATCATAGGTTTGCTTCGATAAGCAACTTTTCGGCAAACATTGTTATTGTGCTTAACTTCCTGTGCCTTGCACTTGCGTATTACTTTGTTGTTTAATCGACAACCACTGTGAGTTCACTGCCCCCTTTCTACTTTATTTGATTTACTTTCGGGGCTGAAAAGCATGTACTTAAATT